>AYEL01080212.1:0-76829 GCA_000484575.1 Olivierus martensii
ATAAACTTCTACAAAAGAATATTAAAATAATTTTATAATGAATATTTTATTTTCATTTCTTATATTTTTAATTTAAAAATGACAAAAATTTTCTATAAATCACTTCATTTAAATATAATTAGGTCCATCATTTTAATTATATTTATTTTATCATTTTTTATAAAATTTTTCTACTTTTCTTCAATAAACTCTCAAATATTATTTAAACACTTAAGATATCTTAAATCTGTGATTTTTTTTCAATTCCCTACATCTGAACAAGACACAAAAATTATCAAGGCATACCATATTTTTTAGGAGAGATTTCATCATTAATAAATTGAGTATTATGATTGTCTTTAAAAATTCAATACGCTCAGCCCTCGATTTACACGGTAGATACGTTTCTGGAAAAATCATGCAAACCGAAACCGTGTAAACAAGATGCAGAATTCATACAAAATAGAAAGATATGTTCAATTAAACTGTAAACCATGTAAATCGATCTAAGGAAGATAATGAAAAGTCAAGGATATGTTCTTTATAACCGTGTAAAATGAGATAAAGATTAAAGGAAAAAAGGGGATTGGTTCATTAATTTTTAGACACAATATAATGCTTATACTTTTTCAATTTATTTTTGAAAATGAAAACATAAAAGGGGATTGGTTCATTAATTTTTAGAGACAATTTAATGCTTATACTTTTTTATTGGTTCATTAATTTTTAGAGACACTTTAATGCTTATACTTTTTCAATTTATGGATATGTTGTTTATAACCGTGTAAAATGAGATAAGGATTAAAGGAAAAAAGGGGATTCTGTATAAAATGAGATAAGGATTAAAGGAAAAAAAGGGGATTGGTTCATTAATTTTTAGACACAATTTAATGGTTATACTTTTTTTGGTCCATTAATTTTTAGAGACAATTTAATGCTTATACTTTTTCAATTTTCTGTGTAAAATGAGATAAGAATTAAAGGAAAAAAAGGGGATTGGTTCATTAATTTTTAGAGACAGAAGTTTAATGCTTATCCTTTTTCAATTTATTTTTTAAAATGAAAACAAACATTAAATAACATCAAATACAAAAAAAAACAAATTAACAATATTCTGTACAAATAAAAACAATAAAAGCATTCAAACATAAATAGGCGAGCTGCAAGCTTGAGTTGAGTTTAGTTGACCTGCGAGACTTGGACAGTAAAAGTTAATAGTGAGCGATAAATTGTGAAAGCGAAAGTGGACTAAGAAGAACTGTGAGTTATTCTGAATTAAAGACATAGATGAGTGTAATTATTGGATTTTGTATTGAATTTAGTTATAGCGAAACAAGATTATTATTTTTTTTTTTGTGTGTAAATAAATTGGACTTTACGAAATATAGCTGTATTCACTCTTTATTAATCTCTACAAACTCGTAAACCCACAAATCGTGACAATATGATACTTTTTTAATTTATAAATGGCATAATGCAAAACAATCAAAATAAAACCCAAAAAAAATTTTTTTTTGTTTTCATTTAAAAACCGTGTAAATTGAGTGCTGTGCAAATCGAGGGCTAGGTGTACTTAAAATCCCAATCATTGTATTATTTTTTAAAATGATATTGATTTTTGAATTTTATTATAAATTTTTTTTATTAAATTGTTAGTTTTCATTCTTACTGTGTATTTTTCATAAAAGACCAATATTTCTAAAATTTAACATGATGATTTTTATTCCTCACTTTTTTTGACCTTGAATCAAACTTAAATTATTATTATTATATTGGGGTATGTCAATGTGAGCACGAAATAACTCCGGAGCAAACCCCATGTGACTGACGAGTCGCAATTTGGCCACCGTGGATATAGAGTGACATTATCAATTAACAAAATTTTTTCGGTTTTATTTAAAATAAATGAAACTTATTTTTATAAAATTTAAACTGATGATGATCTTTGAAACTTAATTTTTTTCAAATGACAGTGCTTTGTTATAAGGTCCATTGTATAAAAGATAATTTAATTAATGCTTATTCCAAATATATTTGTTTTGGAAGTTATATACTATATTTAGTCTTAAATTACTCGTACTTTTGTTTAAATTATGTGACTTTAAATGTAAGAAGATATTTAAATGATGTCCTTTTGCCCCATATTTACCTTATAAATGTAAAAACGAATATAACAAAACTGATGTAAGTAAATTAAATCTATAAAAATAAAAAATGTATGTAAATAAGCAACTTGGCGAAATATCTCGGTTCTCTGTGTAACGGTTTTTTTCCGAACTTAGCTGATGTAGACCAGTTGACAGTGGTCGAAGCGTTTCTTTTCTGTAATAAAAGATTTTTTCTGTTCTAGTGCTGCGCCGATTTTTGGCATAGAAAGAGTTTGAATGCAGTGAAATGAGATACTTGAGAGATATAGCTGAAGTTTTACGTTATGACTGTTTCGAAAGAAGTACGAAACACAAAACTGTAAAACTGCTGAACAAGAACAATTGAAAAAGACAATGAATTAGCTAAATTGATTTATATATTTATGTAGTAGGTAAGCCAACTTCGAACTGGTTTAATCGAGTGGAGTGAATGAATAAAGAGCGATTGATGAAAAGAGACAGTGCTGGACGTATGGACGCTAAGTGTGGGAAGCGAGCTGAAGAAAGATTGAAAAACAAATATCTGAAGATGTCTGGTCTGGGTTTGAGATTACGCAGAAGATACATTCTTATATGAAGAAGAAAATGACTAGAGAAACTGGCATAATGTATATATAATAGGGATATGTGACGTCATCTGATCAGTATGTATGAGCGTTTTCTCTTTCTTTTCATCTCGAGTACTTCGTAATGATGACGATTGTTATGATTGTCATTTGAAAGGATTTGTGGTGTATTTAACAACAATAGTTTACGTAATTAGATTTCTCATTTATTCCTGTCGACAAAATACTATTTCTCGAGAACGAAACATGGCACAGCATCGAAATTGCACAGATGGCACAGAAGTACAGTACCTTTTTATCCGATATATAAATTACTAATTTATGTGGCTACGTATTTCGTTATAAGAAAACAGCGTTCGAAATTTAAAAAATTTATATACAGTATTTGAAATTATTCGTTTCATATGTTTTATTTAAAAAGTTTTTAAATATTGGCCATAACGTTAATTATAATCTTTAAAAGAGTTTACTTAAATCTTTTAATTAGTTAAATAATTTATTTAAAAACCTTTACATTAAAACAAAAAAAAAAAAAAAACCGAGAAGCTGGTAGATGGATACCACCTAAATAATATGTCTATTGAAACCATATCACGGATACAAATAAAAATTTGAAGAGATATCTTGTAGATTTCTGATTTAGAAGTAAAAGATATCCGTGTATTTTTTTTATAATGCATAGAAATTTGTTGGTGGAGTGGGCGTTATAGTCAGACCCATAAAACTGTCCAGTAAACAATATTAAACATAATAAAACCGACTGGAAATATTATTCTGCATTTTCTATCTATTCCGTTGGCTACGTCTTGAGGTCTAAGTTTGGGAAGTGGCCAAGGACCACAACCGATTTCGGGAGTGGGCTGACCCGTTATCGACTGAAGATCGTGCAAAGAGATGCTAGTGGGTAATCCCGGTGAATGCTCTTTCTGCTCGCTCTTAAACACGTTCTGAAAATAATACCCATTATTAACTATTAATCGTTTAAATTTATTTTTAAACTATTATATAAATCGCTTACTTTAAAAATACTAAAAACAGAAGTAGTATCTGTATCCATGGAAGCGAAAGTAGTCGAACTGTCTACTCTCTTCATTCCACCTTGTTTTCTTCTTTTATCTTTATGGTAAATGTAATTCACCATGGCGTATTCCAGCAATGAAGCGAATATAAATGCTGGAAAATATAAATGTTAAACACTAAGAAAAATAAATGAAACCACTAAGAAATATTCGATTTCTTATAAGGTCATTAATGTGTATTTATTTTTGTTCCAAATTATTACTGATGAAGCAAATACTTATCTCAATACATCTCAGATTATATGGTTTAGCTTTGTCTAATACACTAGTTGGTAGAGTCTAGATCAGGGTCTAGATTCTCATATAATTTTCTAGTATCAAACTTTTTTCAACTTAGGTAGATATATAAAAAAATGTTGACGCTTGGTTTGTATTGGTATATCTGTTTATCGATTAAATGTTTACATTTAGTATAAATATATAAATAGAAATATCTAATAGTTTAGATGCATTCGGGCAAATATTAAAAATTGTTTAGTTTTTAACAGAATAAGATACTGTAGACTGTCGTCCGAAATTTCGGTTCGACGTAGTGTTTTAAGCAGGTTTTTAAGTTCTTGTGAATAGCGTCTGCTTATATTACATTCGCTAAAAATGACATCAAATTGGCGTCACCATCGAACTTCTCAACGGAATGCAGCGTATTATGATGCCAATTTTATGTCATTTTTGACGAAAGCAACGCACTCCAGACGCTATTCGTACCATTGATTTTAAATACTGGATGGCTCCCATTAATGGGCAGAGGCAGCAAAATCGAAGCCGCCTGCATCCATATTGATGGGATAATCATCTGTTAACCATGGTTGTCGTCTGCTAAATTGTTCGTTGGAAAAACATTTCTTGCTATTTGTACAGTGTTTTTCTGTTTTATTGCATTATGGTTAAGTATTTTGTAGCATATGGATGTAAAAATATACAAATAACAGATGATGATGATAGTAAATATCTTTCACCTAGAGATAAAACTTTTCAAAGGTGAGAAAATATATTTTATTATTTTCAATTTGGTTTGATAAAATTGATACTTTGCATTATTTCCTCGAAACATTAAACGATTAGGAAATGCAAAATTTGAAGTATTTACTGAGCATTTCATTCGAAATTATTGAAAATGTGTATTTATAAAAAAATTATAATGATAAAATGGTAGGATTCTAAGTTGAGCCATAGCACGCGGATCTATTACATTAGAGAATTGAAGATTCGCTGCCCATCGACTGATGTATAAAATACGAATCGACAATTCCATTGTATTAAAAAGATTCACCCTAAAACTATCTGGGCTATCGAGATGTTTTTATTAGAATCTATGATATAATCAAAAACTAAGAATATAAAAGATGTTTTATTAGAATCTATCATATAATCAAAAACTAAGAATATAATTTCGAAGTGACGACGGCCGATCATCATATATCCACGTGCTATGGCCCAACTAGAATCTTACCATAAAATGGTTTGAGA
Organism: Olivierus martensii; assembly: GCA_000484575.1. Classification (NCBI taxonomy): domain Eukaryota; kingdom Metazoa; phylum Arthropoda; class Arachnida; order Scorpiones; family Buthidae; genus Olivierus; species Olivierus martensii. The sequence continues at coordinate 5,239 of AYEL01080212.1, forward strand.
CTTCATATTAGGTTACTACACTCTTTTCATTAACTATTAAGATCTGGTCTTTACACTTACTAAAATAAATGGCTACATCTGGCCACCAGAACAAAGTCAATTAAATATAGTGTTGAATGTTCGTTGACAAAATAGTTCCCCCGCAACATGGTGGATTGACTTCGTTTTTTTAACATGGAGCCATCTAGTCAAAACTGCCTATAAGTTAAGCGTAGTAACACGATGTTAAAAAACGTCGCAAAACTGGCACGCCACTATATCATAGGGATTGGTGGCGAAACTACGTGCTTTGCGAAAAGCAGTTGTACAGTCGTAAAGGATTTATAAAAGTTTATAATTAACCTAAAAAATTAAAAATGAAAACACATTATAGATTTATTTGGATGAGATTTATATAAAATAAATCTGTACAGAAGTTCCTGCCAATTATATCAGTGTTTAATTCTTAAATGCAGTAATTATATAAAGTTTTATTGAGAAAAATTAAATTACAGTTAAGAACGTTACCAGAACAATATATCTTAGCTAAAATTTACTATAATGTAAATAAAAAATAAAAAACTGACTATAATGTATATTGTATAATAAGCACGGGCTTAAATTTAGGCTCAACTAAAGAAAATAAATTCTTTTACTTGTAAACGAATTCTTTTGTTTTAAAGTTTTTAAAGTTAGAATTCCTGTTGTTAAATGAATATAGTGTTCTGTATGAAATTATATATAAAATTATAATAATTAAATCCCAAAAATAAAATATATAAAATTTAGATAATTTAAAATAAATTCCACAACTAAAACTTGACCAAACCTGTAGTATAGCCACCAATTGCTAGGAGCGCTAGGATAGATACGCTACATTGATCGTCATAGAAGTTAAAACGCTTAACTTATAAGCAACTTTCATCCAGTATATTTTAAAATCAATGATTCATATTTAGAGTTTTACGACATTTTTATGATTATATGGAAAGAAAGGCTTATTTTAGGACTAATTAAAAAGAAAACTGTTCATCTAAAATTTATAAAATATTTACAGACGTTTAAACTAATATTAGTGGTTGGTTAATACGTAACGATAGATCCAACCAATACATAAAATTCGCCAGTAAAATCTGAATTTCTAAGAAGTAAATTACAGAAAATTTCGATTTATTAATTATATGTCAAAATGATAGCAAACGAACATTATAGAATTTATTTATTAACTTTAATTTATAGGCGTAAGTAAACTTACCGGTGCAAACAACATTCCATATGTCTAAAGCGTGTACGTAAGACATTTTCGGTAATTTTTCTCTTACTGATTTTTCACTGGTGATCAGCGTTAACATGGTGGTGATGCCCAGCGTAACTCTAGCCGGAGCGGCGGGAATCTCCACCCAAAACGAAGTCCAACTGGTTACCACGAAAAGTATTCCGGGAATATAAATATCCAATAAAAAGTGACCAAACTCTCTTTGAAGATGAAACTCCGCAATAATCTTGCTAAAATTACCTGCAAAAAGAATACGCTATTTTATTTATTTTAAGTACGTTTTCTTTGTTTTAGTTTAGTGAAAAATACCTGTGTGCCGATATTGAGTGTGCGTAGTAGTGGTAGAGTAGTTTATTAAATAATATCCCGTCACGTAGAATTTATCGTTTAACAAGATAGGATCTACCGCTTCCCAATTTAACTGCATAAGTTCCGGCGAGAGCGTACCTAAAAGTGTAAACATATTAATTAAATTTCCAATGACTATATCAGTGGTTCCCAAACTGCGTTTGGGAAAACTTTAAAAATCAAATTGCCCTTATCAAAATATTATATATATCCCCAAATCAAAATATCCCCTTAAAAATCAAATTGCCCTTCTGTGGGGCGTGCGCCCCACGTTGGGAACCACGGGACTATATAATAGTATACTTATAACTATTAAATACTTACTACTTTCGATTTCTAGAGTGCATATTTGTTTATCCAAAGGATATCTATAAAATTCCATTTTGCATAAAGGTCGTAATTGTACCCTAAGAAGACAATTATCTTGAATTAAGCGTAAAATAAGGATGGCGAGAAAAACGAATGCGGGTAAGTTTACCTGTTACTCAGGAGTACCGTACCGTTACTATAAATATGAACTAAAACGGCTCCTTCTGTTATCCTGGACAAAGATCCTATTTCCTTGTTATTAACCACGTGGACCGAAGGAATCCAAATACGTTTAGCGTGCCAATGATCTCCCACCAAGGTTACGTTTTCGTCCAATACGAAAGAACTGAAGTTTAATCTAGGATCTACCCATCTCTGACGATACAGCATCTGTATGGTGTATTCCTAAAACGAAGATAAAGTATTTTTTAGTCTATGGTGGAATCAGTTAGGTGTTTAATCTAATTATCAGATTTAGAAAGCGCCTACCGTATGCAGTTCGTTTACCGATGTCATACTGTATAGATAAATACTTGTATTAACGGTTACCGGTTTATCTGGCACAAAAATAAAATGATAGTTTCGGTTAATATATTAAATAACATAAGAGCCAAAATGATTAACTGAAGAAATACCTTTTCCCGAATAAGGTCTGGTTTTGCAGTTATAACCGCTACTTTTCGACGATATATTGGCAAATATATTTTCGTATATTACTTCCGATATGTCGTCCTCTTCCGCATCGGAATATCTTAAGAGGAAAAAAGTAATGCGATGTCTGAAGATTTTTATTATAGTTTTATCGATAACAAAGTTTTATCTAAATTTTTAAATAATTCACCTATACTATATCAAAAGCGTGTTACCTTCGATAGAAAGTCAACACAAGATTTAATCTTAAAGACAGATTGCTCCGAATGTCACCACCGTTACTAATATATAACTCGAAATTAAAATTACTAGGCAAAAAGAAAATTACTATAATCGCAACATAGAAAAAATGTAAGGTAGATCTACTAACCTGTTATACATTACCAGGAGTAGAAAGACTATTAGAATAGTCAAGCTGTTTCTGTCGCAATTTCTCTCCATCCGCCGCTGGGTTAAGCGCGTTTGGTACCAAAAACAATCGGAGAAATAGCTCGGGCTGGAATTACTATAAAAGATATAGTCGCGCGTGCCTATTATCTAAGTTTCTACACCCATATTTGGAAGTGAGACGTCATCGTCATCATCGTTCGAAACTTCGTAATTCTTCCACCTTATGGCGTATCGCCTAATGATATAATCTTTAGATAAACATAATACGATTGTTACGGTAAGATATGGTCTTAAGACGGCTTAAACAGCTGATACGGTGCCGAATAGCGACGCGCCTAAGTTATGATTTATTGTTTTATAATTGGGAATTAGCATTTGATATAATAAGAATACCTCCAGTTCCAAGTATGGTTAGATAGAATTTTGGATGGAGAGGTATGTGGATTTTACCATAAAAGTTGCCGAATTTAAGCCGTATAGAAACTTTAATATTTCAGATAAAATACTTAATTCTATTCCGAAATTTAATAATAAAAGTTTCTTTGTATGTTATCGAACTTTGTAGTGTAATCGAATAAATATAGTAAATCCGATTACTTAGCACAAAATTTTCATGCCGCTATAGTAGTGTAATCGAATAAATATAGTAAATCCGATTACTTAGCACAAAATTTTCATGCCGCTATATTCGCCATTACGCGCCAGAAAAGTAATTTTCTAGCATGTAATCTGTATGGTTGTGCCAAATTCGGAATAAAATTTCCTAGGAAATTCCATATTTTCCGGAAATTGACATTCTTTAATCGATTTAGTATTTTTAATAAAGAAATATAGTGAAATATGGAAAAATTCCTATTACCATACGATTTAATTTATTCTGAAATATAACAATAAATTGTTTATAAAAAAAAATTATAAGTTAGTCGATATTCGTTTGGTGAGAAATAATCGAATTGGGCCATACGCATCAAAATACTGTCTGGTCATCATAAAGAATTGCCAAATCCGAATAAAAATTAACGTATTTTTTCCATTACTTTAATTTTTATGGTAAATATTGTACAGTATATCATTTTCGAAGCTCTTTGATCGCATTCTGTTTAATTAACTTTCTTTAAATTTTCTGTTTAATTCCCTAATGGAGTCAATAAAAATTTTGTCCGAATACCCTCTTAATAGTGTCTTTAACCAGCCAACTTCATTCTAAATCCTATGGCATTATATATTTTGACAGCTGACATTTCCAGGCTTTTATAAAATTTTTTTTGGGTGTCATATCAAACTGGAAAATTAAATGGAGATTTTCGGCATGCTTTGCTTTTTTATTACCGAAAAGGTAGAATGCTGTCCAAGAAAGAAAAAGTTAGGTAAAGTGTAGGGAAAAGACGTGTATACAGAATGCCAGTGCCAAAACTGGTTGGCAAAATTTCATTCTGACAATTTATATATTAGAGATGCACCACGTTCTGGAAAGTCAATTGAAGTTGATGATGACAAGATAAAGGTATTGGTTGTAGCAAACCGTTGAATAACAACACGAAGAGATTGCTACAAGACTGAATTTTTTGAATTCGACCGTTCACGACCAATTGAAACGACTCGGTTTCGTTTCAAAGCTCAATATTTCGATTCCACATGTTCTCAAAGAAAGATTTGCCCCATCTCATCGATATCTCTATTTGCTGCTCAAACGTAAAGAAAATGATCCCTTTCTGAAGCGAATCATAACTGGTGATGAAAAATGGGTTGTTTACAACAATGTTGAACGCGAGCGATCATGAAGCGGAAGAGATGAGCCGGCTCAAAGCACTCCGAAAGTCGATATTCATCAAAAAAGTGATGCTCTGTGTTTGGTGAGAATTTTTTTTGAACTTCTACCAGACAATTCCACAATTAATTCGGCACCAATTGGACAAATCGAGTGATTTTATCAAACAGAAGAGGACAGAATTGATTAACAGAAATAGAATTTTTTTTTTGAACTTCTACCAGACAATTCCACAATTAATTCGGTACCAATTGGACAAATCGAGTGATTTTATCAAACAGAAGAGGACAGAATTGATTAACAGAAATCTGATACATCAGAAGGAAAAGTTGACCACATTAACAGCTTTTCTAGTCGAAAATAGCATTAGATTTTTATACCCCAGTCGATAAAACGGAATTAATGCAATGTGATACGAGTTTTTAAGTGCAATTAAGAAGTACTCCATTAAAACTTTGATATTTTTGTTTTAGCAGTTTTAAATTAACTGACATATATATAACACCGAAGAATAAATATGAACATAAGTCAAGTTTAAATTTTCGGAAAATATATTATTTTTAATCGAAAACTTTAATTATATACAGATATATTCAAATTATTATTTATCAACCTATATTATTGATTGCTTTTTTCACTTTAATTTCAAGGAAGTTCAAGAGAAATAAGCATTATTTTAAGCAATATCACTATTAAAAATTGTTATTCAACAATCAACAAACATTCGGAGTTTCTTCGTAAGTTAATATTTTATTTTTATACTCTATTAGTTTCAGATAGCCAAAGAAAGAAATGCACTGAAAAATGTATATACAAAAATTTCTCCAACTCTTTTAAAATTAGTGGAGAAAACAAATTCCGAAGGAAAAAAAAAAACAACTTTGCATTGTTTTGTTGAAAAGAGTGAAGAGATTTTTCAAGATTTTATAACGGAATAAAGAATTTCCAATAGGAATTCTTCTGTTTTTAACAAAAATTCTTTAGTTAAGAACTGAGAATTATTTTTAAAAATACGAAAAAAGTAAGCGTAACTTAACATTAAAAAATACTGCAACTTATAAACAATCCAACTACTTATTTTCAGTATAACATATCACAATATTATTCATGAGAAATATATAAAAAAAAAAGGTTTTCGTATTTCAACATATATCTCAAAAACATTCTTATCAAATATTCTCAGATATTAAAATTTATAGAAATGCAAAGCAAAATCAATATCAGTAAAACTAAATTGTTTACTGCATACAAGTTGTTGCCACGCAATAAAATATCATAAGACAATTTTAATTATTAATAAAAAGTTAACCTTAGAAGTATGCCTTTAATGCATCGCTACTGTAGTTTGTTATAGAATGATGCGAATTAGTTATAAAAAAAACAATAATCGTTTTACAGATCATTTTGATGCAGATGTTTTCGATAATATAGTACATTGTCAGATAAATTGCAGGATGCATTAAATATAAATTAGCAGAGATCAATGATATATAAATATACATAGGCCTATAATGGAGTTATTGGATAGTTGTCAAATCAATAACAAATTATATGTAACTTAACGAGTGAAAATGATCTTTCTATATTGATCTTTGAAACCTTTACTTATCTTAGCATAGATAAATCTTTATAATATCTATAAAAGATCAAGAAAATCTAAATTTATTTAAGTACTTTAAATTAATGTTTTATAATTATGGTGATTAATCGCTAATCATGATATGTTATGCAACTTTTATGAAGAATAATTTTTTTGTTTTGTTTTAAAGAGAGAGAGTTAAAAATTTATTATAAATATGGACGTAAATAATGTAAGATTTATATATAATTCAGTAATTTTTATCTTAGTTATTAATATTCGGAACCTTACTGTAAATTAGAAACGTCATTCTTGATGTTTAGTATAGCAACAGAGAACATTATCCAGGATGAGTTAGAAAGAACATTAGCAACAAAAACTTTACTCGTGTCATTAATTTCAACAAAATTGAGTTAAGAAAGTACAACTCGGTGAAATAAAAAAGCTTTTAGTAGTAGTTAAAGGTATTGTTTTGTTACAAAGCATATGTTAATTAACTGTTCTTTATTTTGAAATTCATGTTCGTGATTTGTTTATCGTTTTTAAAAGTGAAAAAATAAATAATTTTAAACAAATTTATTAAGGAAAATGCACATATAGAAAACTATAAAAGATATACTTTTAATATTTAAATATGTTTAAACTTTGAATGTTTTACACTTTTGTTTATTTTTAATGAATGTGTAACCATGTAAATTCCGACTCTTATCAATTATATATCCTAACATTCATCGAAAAAAATAACTTAAACTCATGTTTTTAGTTTTAAGAATTAAAAATGTAAATAAAAATTAAACAGAGGATTATATAGATTCTGTATTCCAAAGATATATTTGATGTTACATATAGTGATACCTAAAGTGCGACATTTTCTCGTCACAGCGACTCGCTAGCTCATCTCACGATTAAATATAATTATAAAGACGTTCGAAAACTTACTACTAAATGCTTTCTATGAGAAATTATTCATTGATGCTAATCGTGAGTATAATTATGTATTATAATTAGGCGAATACAAGCAGAGAATAATCTCGAGTGATTCCAGATTCACCAGGTTCAAACATTTGCCTAAAAATGATTTTTACCCTATTTGCTCAATTAATGACGATATATTAAACAAATATGAATTACTTTATTATTAATTACATTCTAGATTTGAATATTTAAATGAATTATAATTGTTTTAATATAAAATTTCAATAGATATACGCCATAAACATTAAAACGTAGATAAATCTACATAAATTCTTTAAAATAATAAAAGATATATAAGTTTTGTTCTCTGTACTATTATTTATATAGAATTTATATTGATTTATTTTAATGATGCCATTATAATAAAAGCATTTGAATGTACACGCTTAGCATTATATATTGCAAACCGTGTAAATTCTATTGGTTTTATGATAAGACGTTATAGGCATCTAGAGGATTTTGTGATGTTTAAAATTCTAAAGCCGGCATTGTTCATTATAAAATGCATTATTAAACTACTATATCTGAATGATTAATATGTTTCAGCAACAACAACAATATAATCTTGATAAGAGAATTGCAACAAAAATTTGGATGTTGGCAATAATATCATTCAGTGCATTTTTATTGAGTTTCTGTTAACAAATTTATATATTTATTCAAATAAATTTTAATATATTGATATCCATATAGTAAGATTTATTTAAATATTTTAAAAATAAGAGAAATTTACTTTGAAAAAATGTCGACTTGATTTAAATATTAAAATCATGAGATTGCTTTAAACAATATAGTATATGTTTAAGTTAATATTTAAGACAAGTATATTTTTTAATATTTTAAGCAAAAAAAAGAAAAATTGGAAAATATTTTCGTAAAAATTACACAATAAATTTTGTTTGCAGCAAAACAACATAAATTGACTCGTTGTGTCAGATTATGTCCGCTCTATGAAGAGTATTAAAGGATTTTGTTCGAGGTTTGTCGGAATTAAACATCCTTTAGATTTAAAACCACATCATTTCTCTTTTCGGAAAAATAAATAATAATGACTACTAAATTAGTAAAGTTGTAAAATAAAGTAGTTTCTTTAGTTTGAACTTTTCTCGAACTTTTTTTTTTCTTATTGATCCAAGACAGACAACATAAAGTTGACAGAGTTGAAAGAGTTCGATTCGAAAAGCACATGTAGTAGGTATTTCTAGTGCCAAATATTGACTAGTAGATAAATATCTAAACGATAAGTCCGACAAAAGGTTGTAGACCTTAAGTATATTGCAGCAAAAGTCAGCTTTCTAAGTTAGTAACTACAGTCAGTGTCCTTTGGCAGACACGTATAATTATTGAACAATTCCTGCAGACCTTGTGTCTGCCTGTTATTGGATCAGCTCTTTTGTTTTCTAGACATTGCAGTTAAACACCACCTGGCGCAAGAGAAATAGTGATCTGTCGCTTGTCTAATCATTCTACCGGGAAACACTCATCATATATATAACTGCAAAGAGAACTTATTTAATGAAGCTTGCGTATAATTGGAACATATAAGAAATTGTTCTTGAGGCGAAAATGATGGAAAATGGTACAATAATCTCGTTTAAGAAAAAGGAAAATAACCTATAAGCCAATTACACTCACGAATCGACTTATTAACTTAAAAAGTCATTTAACGCCAAGGAACTTTTAGATTACTTAAACTAATATAATGCATTTCTCCGAATGAATAATGCGATTTATAATCTAATCAATAGATTTTTATAAATCGAATAAATCAGATATCATTTCATTATATGCCTACCACTAAAAATAAATAAAAAAATCGCAAGACAATAAACAAAAATAATATTCCAGAATTGATTTTGTAATGTGTACGGTATAATCAGTAAAATCGCATTTTTGTTTTCATTTTTTTCTTTTTTTTACATCTGTGCCTTTCGGATGAGAAAATCTAACATTACCTATGTCAATATTAGCATTCATCATATGCGTAAAGAAAAAAAAAGGATTTTAATAATGTATATGAAGAGATCTAAACATCATTATTGAGAAAGAAACTTTTAAAAATATCTTTAAAGCAAACAAGGATATATATATTTTTTTTACCTTCTCTCTTTGAAAGTGATGTGCTTGATAAATTGAAATAATAGTTATTGAAAAAAAAAAATGCAATCTTTAGAATTTCAAAAGTAAATATGAACAATGTATTTAGGTCAGAGTTACATCGATAATTTTAAAATATAATATACAAATATTCTATATTTATAATATATATTGATATATAAAGCTTATTTTATGGACGAAAATTTGCCTTAAAAATAATATTTAAAAATTTTATTTAAAGCTCAGAGAGCTCAGAGATAAAGTTAAAAAATACTACTACGTATACATAATTTTTATCATAATCGATAAAGATATTCTTCTTCAAACAAATCTGTCAAACATATATTAATCTTGATATACCCATCCATTAAATTTAATATCGTATAAGGTACTTCAAGCGTTTCGTCTATTTTAGTTTTCCAATATGTCAACTTTTATAAGTTGACTTTAGTCGAATCTAAAATGAGGACAATGGTTATGTCCCTTTATGCCTCAGTGATGCACAGTTAAACTCGGGAACTTGAGTGGTGATTCAAACGATTCCGTTTTTTTTTTTTTTTCTTTTTTCTTTTTTTAAAGTTGAATTATTCTATGCGTGCCGCATCAGTCAGTAAAGTACTTTAACCATCCAATTTCAAGGTCTTGTATTCATAATCCGTTGAACTTACGACTACCTTCTATATCATTTATATTTTAGAAATTCACTGCAGACTGTAAAAAAGTTTTTAGTTTTAAGATATGCTTATTATAGAAATTTCAAGAGTAAAGAAACGAAAAAATAAAAAATAAAAAGAAAAAAATTCTGAAAGTTTCCCGAGGCAAATGTCTTTTTTTTTTTTTTCAAGTGGTATCCGGATCCATTATGGATGTTTCGATAAATTTTCGAAGATTATTGGAGGGTAATAGAATTTTTTTTTTATGTTGTGGCAAAAGAACTTCAGTATTTTCCTCCACTCGATAGATTCATCCATGAATAATTTGTTTTCGAATAAAATTATATTAAATTTAGAGAGTTTTGGTATGATATTTCTTCCGTGATTTATAATCATCGAAATTTTTTTTTTGGTTTATATTTTTGAATAAAAAATATAAGACATAAACTGTTGTTTTATTTATTCACTTATATTATTTATAGTTACATTTCGCAATACTGTTAATCTTAAATTATATATTTAAGACAAATAATCTATAAATTTTCATTTTTTCAGTTACATTTCACAATACTGTTAATCTTAAATTATATATTTAAGACAAATAATCTATAAATTTTCATTTTTTTTCAGTAAATTCTGCATGTATTTTACAGAATCGCATGTATAAGCAATACTGTTTTATAAATTTAAATATTGCTAATTAATATAATTTTTTACGTAAGAAGGTTGAGTTGAATTATATTTTGTAAAAAATATTAATTTTTACAAAGAACCATTTTGTTTATTTGTAAAATTTGCGGTTTTCAGGCTAAAATGCTTTAATGAAATCATTAAAATAGACAAAGATAAAATTTGGGTTTTTTTTATCCCATCCTGTCAATTTTATAAGGTAATCTATCAAAGTTATTCTGATTAAGGAATGTGATAAACGATATTTTTGAAATTTTTAGAAAAAACAAATTTTTTTATAAAATGAGTTATAAAATGTTGAAAATTAAAAAAAATATTGTAGATAATAGGAAAATATTAATTAATTCTGTTAAAGTAAACTAAAATAAGTCTTAATCATTCATTTTTTGTTTCAATTTCACTATAATTTAAAAGAAAATCACAAAAAATAAAATATAAACACTTGGCAGCCATTTCAAGGGGTATGATAGTTTTATTGCTTTAAAAAAGCCATTTGCTTCCTGGGAAATTGCAGCCAAATCTATTTTGCATGTTGGTGTGAAGTATTTGGTACTAAATAAACCATCTATGGTCTGATTACAGAAACGTAAAATGTATGACAGATGTCTATGTATAAGATAACAGCATTTTTATATATATTAGGATTTTTTCATATAAATAAAAAAATTTATAAAAAGTACTGCTAAAAATTGTGTAAATGAAATAAGAATTCAAATTAATGAATATGAAATATTAATAAAAATGATGATATTTCAACGAATTCCTGCAGCTTTTTTAATAATTATATGATGTAACTTCATTCAACAGAAGTTACATAACTTGTGATTTTTTATAAATAATTTTTGAAAATTTTAGGCAAATATCTTCATTCGTGGTTCATTTTACTTCAGAGGGATTGTCACTATCTAAAAATCTCAACTATTTTGTTGGATAGCCAAAACTTCATATAAAAAATCTGCATTTTCACTGATCTCGTAAACATAATAGAAAGTTAAGAAAAAAATAAAATTCCAAAAAAAGTACCTAAATTGTTAGAGAGCAAAAAATTCAACAAATACTGAAAATTTCAAAGGATTTTAACAAAAATTAAGCACTATTTCACAATTTTAATTTTCATATTAAACAGACTTTAAAAGAATTTCTGCTTTTGGAGTTATATTCTGCAACATCATAAAAAATAGTAAGATACTTATTTGTATTTTGTTATTTATTTATTTAGTCCATACAGAATATTTAATAAATTAATATCTATCTAAATAATTCAGCATAAAAATATCATAAATATCATTTTTAATGAGAAAATAGTCTTAATATAATTAAGTTCTCGCAAATCTTCTTCTTCTGTACAATACAATAGGGCTCTCCTATATAAGCTTCTAAACGCAGCTTAGAATTAATTTAATTTAATAATTAAATTAATTCTAAGTTGTATAGAGAAAAAGTTCTATTGTAACCATAGTAACACTTATAATTAAATTAGAATTAATTTAAATTAATTTAATATTAGAATTAATTTAAATTATTAAATTAAATTAATTCTAAGTTGTATAGAGAAAAAGTTCTATTGTAACCATAGTAACACTTATATGCTTCGTTGTTGAGTTCTGTTATGATTTGAAATGTTGCTTGAGAATGGTGTCGAACCGAAAATGTTTGCGATGTTATGTAAAATAAATGTTTTTACTCTACTGCATACTAGTGCTGAATTTATCATATGTTGAATTTTCATTATTTATGTGAATTAATTGAGTCCTATAAAAACCAGTTTTACATTTCCTATAAAATTTCCAAATATCATTTCCAACCACATTATCCAAAAACTTCCTCCATGACTTTTGTCTGCTAGTTTCTATTAATTCTTCATATTTCTGTTTATAATCATTATAAATATCATAATAAATTTCTCTTATTCTACTATTTTTTGTCCTCTGATATCTTCTCCTAGCAGCCCTTATTTTTTTCCTAAAAATAGTCAATTCTCTACTCCACCAGGGAACCCCTGTTGGACCACATTTATAACTTCTCATCACCTTATGACAAATGTTATAGATATCACTCATAATTTTTCCAATTACATTGTCAATTGTTGTGACATCACTTGTCTCCATCTGTGCAATCCAGAATTGATTATTTATATCACACAAGTGATTTAATAAATTAATATTAATATTATTTTCAATAAATTTCGCTTTTTGTGTATATATCAATCTTCCACTACCATCAATTCTCATATCAAAAGTAATAGGTTTATGATCAGATAGATTCTCCTCCCTGTGGTTTTTTCAATTTATAATTTTATCAAGCACGTGACTATTAATAACCGTAATATCAATTACACTAGAGCCTAAAATACTCAAATGTAGGACCTTGATTTTCATTAATCACAAATAAATTATGTGATGCACAAAATTTTTCAATAAAATTACTTCTTGTATCTGTTTTTTGACTATACCACCTCTAGACTTACTATTAGAATCAAAACCACATATTAATCCTCCATTAGGGAATTTTAACAAAAATCTCTCAATACTCTCCATATCTTCATTTAAATCACCACCAGGCACAAAATATCCAGAACACAACACAAAACTGTTATTAACATAAGAACACTCAACAAAAACAACAGCATTACTAGAAAAATTCCTTAATTGTACACCTTGAATATTGGGATTACACAACACCACACCAACTTTCACAGTAACCAACACACCTAATTGAAATACCCTAAAATGTGAGGGGAATCCCATTATCCTACCTTTGAATCTGCCATGGCTCCTGCACAAGAGCAATATCTATTCTATGTTCTTCAATAAATCCAATAGTTTTCAAAACAGATAACTTAGATCTATGCAAATTAATTTGTAAAATTCTCAAAAATACTGATGTTTCACTTCCCATTATCATGTATTTCATAATCAACCTTAGATCTTATAATCTCAACAATTCTTTTAAATTTAGGACAAACATTACTTAAAGGATTATGTTTACAATCTATTTTATGTTCTTCTTTCTTAATATTCTTATTTTGATTTTGACAATTAATACAACATTCAAATTCAGATTTACAATCTCTATAATTATGTTCTTTAGCACATATACTGCACATTTGGGGTTTTTACAAACTGCAGAAGTGTGTCCAAACCCCAAACATTTAAAACATCTAGTAACAACCAAATAATCTTCAACTCTGCACATCGACCACATAAGTCTAACTCTATTCATAGCAATAATATAATGCTATAAACATGGATATTATCAACATGGATTTAACATTTTAACATGGATATTCTTTTTATGTCTTACTGCCATTTCCAATTCCTCATTTTGGGATAACAAAATATCCACTATTTCCTCATTCCCAATGTCATTACCCACATCATGAATTATTACAGCAGGATTTCTCTTTTTTGTTCTTTCCACATTTAATTCTTTACATTTTTTTGTCACTTCTTTCTCTAGTTTCCCTCTCTCCTTTTCCAATTTACATTCAACAACTACTCCATTATTAGCAATATTCTTTATTCTAAATATTCCAATTCTACTATCTCTTGGATTAACAATCCCTTTCATCAATTTTTGAATTTCATTTCCAGTTAAATTTTCTTTTGCTTTAACAATAATAGATTCTATTCCAGTCCTACCATTTTTAATTTCATTCTTGTTTCGACTATTCCTTTTATCCGTCTTCTCTTCTATTGGAGATACGCCATTTGTAATTCTCTCCACCAGTGCTTGTTGATAAATAAAAATACCTTCAAGCTTCGCCATTTCCACCAAGATACTATTCAATGCATTCCTCAAATCTTCTTTCGTTTCCTTATCAATAATTTTAGAATTAAGAGCACATTGAACCACACTTATGTTATTCTTAATCAGCTTCAGCGACTCGCCAACCCTAACAGCAGCCATTATTCGTGAAACTGTAAAATCACATTGTATCTGGCCAAATTTTAATTACGAATTACTATAATGCTGTTTATAACCCGCTGATAGAAACAAATTGTCATGTTTTATTATTTTAAACAAAAAACTGCACCCAAGGAAAATTTTCCTAAGAGTGTTATAACTTGAGTACAAAGAATGCATGGATGACAACAGAATTGATGAAAGATTGATTAGAACATGTTTGGGAGAAGAGACCAAACATGTTCTAATCAATCTCAATAAATTAGGTAGCTTATTATGCATATTAGTACCTATTTAAGTAAATAAAAATGTTTTTATTTTTCAATACTTATATGTAATATTTTTTTCCAATTTTAAAATCCTACTGCAGCTTAAATTCGAGGGAAGCTTAAATTCAAAGTAATACAGTATTTCTTCCCATTTCTATTATTAAAAATGTGTGTGGATACTTATATGTAAATATATTTAAAAATATTAATTTATTGGGAACTTCATAAACAAGAACAGAAATTATAGACTAATTTTTCTGAACGAGTAAACATAATTTTAAATAAAACTAAAAGTAAAAGTAAAAACTAAGTAAAAACTAAAACTAAGAGTAAAACTACTATATACATAATTGATATTAAATTGAAATGTAGCAATCCCCAACAGTTTTTGCATTTTCTAATAGTTATGCTCATTTATCAAATACAGATTGATTATTTTTCACTGATTTCAAACATCAGATTTGTACTTCCAGCAATCACATGCTGGTCATTTTTCTACTCCTCAGTTGCAAAAAACTTTCTGTTGCATATTTTAATTCTGATTTTTTATCATTTAAACTTTCTTAAATATTTTTGTTGAGATTCAGAAATGATGGAAAATTCAAATGTTTAATACTTTTTCTGAACAAATACTTTAATGAAACTGTACTGGTAAGAAAATATGATTAGATGTGACATTATTCAATTGAATCCTTCTCTTCATCCAGGTTCCAATTTCATCATGGTGTGGCATTTCAATGCTAATGCATCTGCCATTTTATCTAATTTGGCCATATTTATTCGAATAGTAAACTGAATTTGGAAAATTTTTTCAATTATAAAAAATTTATTTATTTCAATAAATACCATATTGTGTAATTGAAAGTCAGTTTATATACAGATTTCAAACTTTTACCAATTTTGAACTCTGAAGTAGAGGGGATGAGCTTATACATAAGTACATACAGTAATCATTTAAGATCAGTTTTTCTTGAAATAATTTAATTTCTATTTTTTATTGGAGAATTTTAGTGATTCTGTTTAGGATTTTTCTGAATTTTATCTCAAAAATAATATCCTTTATATAAATTTTACACAGAAAAAATTATAATTAAACAAATTTTCTTTAAGTTACATGGATTTTTCATATTTAAAAAATTTAAATTACCAGTATCTACTGAATTAATAATTAATTATCTTGATTTAGGCTAAGGTGGCACCATTTAAAAATTAATAGTTGGTGCCATTTTAGTTTAAATTAAGATAATTCAAATTATTATGTAGTATCTACTTTTAAAAGATTAGTAAATTACATAAATAAGCTCAAAGTAGGTAGAATAATCATTTAATCAGGCACAAAGGTGGATATCTGAAGTAGTTTTGACTTCAAAAAGTCATCGGCAGGAGCTCAATTTAAAAATTTAAAGCTTAAGTTCTATACTGTTATTAGTTTAAGTTTAGTTTCAGCTAATGATGACTTTTCAAATTCAAAAGTGATTCAGGCATGTATCTTTGTGTCTGATTAAATGATTATTCTATCTACTTTGAACTTATTTATATAATTTTGATTATTAGTAATTCAATAGATGATAGCACCATAGTATAAATTAACAAATTATTATTAGAATGAAGTTTATTTTGAATAATATTACATTATGAGTTAATATGGCTGGTCTAAAATATTTGATTAATATTCTCCTGGATGGATTAAATTATATATGATGTGATATAAAAATTCCTCAAAATATTTGTATCATAATTTATTGTGTATTTATTTTATTTATTATTTATCAAAATAAGTATTTTCAATCTTACTTATTTAAGTTTGAAGGTTTCTTTTAATTAAAATTTCAAAAATACAGAGGAGAATAATTTTTTTTTTTGGATTTTGCTTTGAAATTAAGATCTATATTAAATGAATTTATTTTTTTAAAATAAGATCTAACAGAAGGATGCTGTTGTTATAAGTAATTATGAAAAATTATTTACATATCTTTCAATATTACTAATATTTTTATTTATATCAATCATCAACATTTCTGCAAATCTGAGTCTAATTACAAATCCCATTCCAATGTCATATAATTGTTTGTAGAATTTGTTTTCTGTAATGAAGTAATTACCATATTACTTCGAATTTAAGCTGCACTCGAATTTAAGCCGCAGCAAGATTTTAAAACTGGAAAATTTGAAAAAATAAAAAATGATTTTATATTAGGTATTAAAAAAGAAGAAGCATTTTTATTTACTAAAATAGGTACTAATATACATAATAAGCTACCTAATTTATTGAGAATCTTCAGATATACTAATCACTTTCTTTTTTTTTTTTAAATAGTGCCAGGTATCTTCTCCCAAACATATTCTAAACAATCTTTTATCAATTCTATTGTCATCCATGCATTCTTTTGTGCTCAAATTATAACACCCTTAGGAAAATTTTCCTTGGTACAGTTTTTTTGTTTAAAATAATAAATGTGACAATTTGTTTCCTAGTGATTATAAACAACATTATATTGACTGTCCACAAAAGCTGCACCTAGCTAAGGTGGATGAGTCCAAATGCAAAAGGGAGAGATGCAGTTGGTATAATGACAGATGAGAATATTGAATTAATATTATATTAAGTTCTGTTAAATATACTATTTCCAACATCGTTTGTGATGGCTAGCACAAGACGCAACAAAGCCATTTGAAGTGGGACGAAAAAAGTTTTACACAAATTAATTGAATTTTGTGATTGAGAAGCAGAAAATGGCAATGTTTTAATTCATGTTTCTTATTCCACAAAACGAGCAAGTCAGATATGTGGTGTATCGTTGACAACAATAAAAAGATTTGTCGAGAGTCAGCAGCGTAAGCTGAATCAAGTTTTTTCTCTCCAAAAAGTGGAGAAAGGTGGACATTCTGCAGACAACTGGAATAGATGATTTTGATTGTGATGTTATTAGGCGTACGGTGCAAGAGTTTTACACCCGAGAAAAGAAAGTTCCTTCATTAAACAAATTATTGCCAGTTTTAAAGGAAAAAAATCAACTTCACTTGGAAAAAGGAAATATTAAGACAGATTTTACTAAAATAGGATTTAAATGGAAACAAAGCCAAAATAAAAGGAAAATTGTAACTGAAAAGAGTGATATCGTTTTAATGAGAAGGCAATTTCTAAGGAATATAAAAAGTTATCACTGTTAAGCTGGACGAACAGTATGTGCATTCAATTCAATAACATAATATACTGAGTTTAACAGGATAATTACTTCAATAGTATATATTCTTGTGATTAAGTTTTAATGAGAGAGCTTGGTCATATTATAATATATTAGGTATTTTTAGAATTGAAAATGATAGAATTAATGAAAGAAAGACATAATTCAAAAATATTGTTTAGGAAAATAATTGTTAAATATAAATCTGTTAGTAGTATTGATTATATTTTTACTAGAATAATACAGATTCATCCATAGACAAATAAATAATAGTAAACTATAAGTAAAACTACTCAAGAGCCCTTTAGCAGTCAAAAAATTTTTTATTCAGAAGCACTTTCGACGCTCTCGGCGTCTTCCTCAGCTGTTACAATTTGACTAACCCTGCTATACTAGAGCAGGAGATCTAACATTTAAAACAAACAAACACGATAAAGATTTAAAAGGCCGGTGTACATCTGGATGTGCTCTTCCTTAGCACCTCCTGCCGGCCAAGCAATACATTTGTTATGTGACTCCACTTCCAGAATACATTACGTATAGAACAAACAACCTTACAAAATTTTACAAAAATTTTTTTTCACAAACATCATTTTAAAATATAAAGTATTAAGAAACCGTTAAAAGTTAAAAATAAAATCAAAATAAAAAATAAAAACGATATAATATAGGCAAAATTATACATAAACTGCTGCACATTCCTTTATGGGAGTGTCAAAAAGCCGATCGTAGCATATCCTTAATTAGTCTGCCTTTCTTATTTTATACAAACACCTCCATGCACTAGGGACCGTTTCTGGTTCCATGAAATTAATCACACATCCTCCCCTCTTCTCACCTGTTGTTTATGTTGATGAAACGTGGGTCAATAGCAATTTGATATTTGGTAAATGCTGACAATCGATGACATGGCTGGAGTTTTTCAAAATGGAAACGCTTCGTATCGAATTATTGTTTTGTGTGCAGGTGGATTTATGGGACTTCTACCAAATATTAAACTTATATACAAAGCAAATACGACCACGTGATTATCGTGGACAAATGAGCTCTACTATTTACGAGAAATGGGCGAAAGAAAAACTTATTCCAAATTTGCCTAAAAATGCTGCATATGACCACAGGTGATTATCATGGACAAATGAACTCTACTATTTATGAGAAATGGGCAAAAGAAAAACTTATTCCAAATTTGCCTAAAAATGCTGCTGCTGTTATTGATAATGCTCTGTATCATTCAGCCCAATTAAACAAGCCACCAAATTCAAGCAATACCAAAAGAGTCATTCTGGATTGGCTTTCTATGAATGCTATTCAACATTCACCTGATTCGCTGAAAGTTGATCTTTTAGAGCTGGTCAAATTACATGCTCCTAAAGTAAAAACCTATCAGTTTGATTGTATACTAGCAGAACATGGATTTACAACACTTCGTCTCCTGCCATACCATTGCGATATAAATGCCAGTGAATATATGTGGGCCAAATTAAAAAGATACGTATGCAATATTAATCCCACTGATGATATCAACATGACAAAACTTTTCCAAACAACCAAAGACGCTATAAACAGCATATCTGTTGAAAACTGGCATAAATATTGCGAGCATGTAATTAAAATAGAAGCAGCTTACTGGGATAATGATGCAATTATAGAAGAAGTGTGTGAACCACTCTGTATTTCATTGACTGACAGTGATTCAACAACTGATTCAGAGTGTGATGAGAACGGTTATTAATTAAAGGTAAAATATTTACTAAATAAAAATATATCATTATTTTTTTATTCTGGATGTATATAATGATTATATTTTATTAGATAAAAATTATTGAATTAATATTAAAATATATTAAATTCTGTTAATATTTCCAATGTCGAAACTAATTATTTAGCATTCAACTTCAGTTATCTTGCATTTGAAAACATCCATGTGCGAAACTGTCATCCCTTTTTTGTCACTAGACTCGTTCAGTTAGCGCACACGTACTTGCGTCAATGGTCGCAGCTAAGCTGGACGGACAGTAGTAATTCATGATTTTTCTTATAATTAAAATATTGTGAGATACAATGTGATTCTACAAGCTACTATCAAACAATTGGATTAAATCAGAAAAGTATGAATGGGGGACCACCGAATAAACCATTATTGATCAGTCATAATACTATACGCATGAGTAGAGTGTAAAGCAAAAACCCAAACATTGGGGAGTTGAAGATCGGGAGAAATAAGATATTAAAATATTTGCTTTGAATTTAAGTCGCACCCAAATTTTGTCTTAAAAATTTCAATAAAAAGTGTGGCTTAAATTTGAAGTAATATGGTATTTTCCAATGTAAATTTAGTAATTTTAATTAACCAATCCCCCCTCAATGCGCCGAGGGGATGGCAACATACAATTCACCATTTGGGGAGGTTGTGTGGCGAAGTAATGTGGGTTGGGAAAAGCAATGGCCTTATCCAATTAAGGATACGCTACAATCGGTTTTTTGACACTCCCGTAAAGGAATGTGCAGTAGTTTATGTATAATTTTGCCTATATTATATCGTTTTTATTTTTTACTTTTATTTATTTTTTATTTTGATTTTATTTTTAACTTTTAACAGTTTCTTAATACTTTATATTTTAAAATGATGTTTGTGAAAAAAAACTTTTGTAAAACTTTGTAAAATTGTTTATTCTATACGTAATGTATTCTGGAAGTGGAGTCACACAACAAATGTATTGCTTGGCCAGCAGGAGGTGCTAAGGGGGAGCACATCCAGATATACACCAGCCTTTTAAATCTTTATCGTTTGTTTTAAATGTTAGGTCTCCTGCTCTAGTATAACAGGGTTAGTCAGATTGTAACAGCTGAGGAAGACGCCAAGAGCGTCAAAAGTGCTTCTGAATAAAAAATCTTTTGACTGCTAAAGGGCTCTTGAGTAGTTTTACTTATAGTTTGTGTTTGGTGCAGTCTAATTGAACGTTTATTATAAATAATAGTAACAAACATATTTTGAAAACAGCCAATTTTATTTAATAGAATAATTTTTGAAGTATGAGAAGTTAACAATAAATCTAAAGTTAAATATTTCAACCAATTATGTTTTTTATTATGAGAATCACCATGGCTAAATTTGATCAGTTCTAAATTATATTCTTGTTAAATATTATTAATTTTACATTTATCTTTGAAAGACATATTTTCTAGTATAGAATGCAAAACTTGAAAAGTAAAATCAAATTGATAAAAAGCTAAAATAGTTAAGAAAAAAAATTAAACAAAGTTTAATTATCCTTTCCTTTCTCTTCCCAGAGATACCTCTATAGGTTGAAATTATTCAATCAAATATAGAATATGACCATATCTTATGTTTTTATGATCACTGAAAATTTTTATACTGTTTGGTTTTAAACAGAGAGAATAATTAATAATATGTTAGAACATTGTCATTAGAAATAACAAATCATAATGATAATGTTCTGACATTTGTTTATTTTCAACTAAAAAATGATATCCTTTAAAAAAAAAATCTAATAAGAAAAATATACCAAGTATTTAGAAACTAGAATGTTTGCAGTGCAACTAAATTGTATCATCATTTTATTTTCTGTGCTTAATTATTACTATTTTTTTATATAACAAATTGGAATTATCTGCTAGCTCCCCAATTATATTTTAATAAAAGTTTCTTCTTCAAACTTACCTAATGAATGCTTCATCTTCTTCTTCTTGTTTGATTTTTAAATTTTCTTCATAAATGGCATATTGTTTTAACATATGGTCAAAATCTACTTGTGCATGTCTTTGGTTCAAATCTCTCAATTCTTCTAGAGATTCTAAAAGTTCCATTTCTCGTTTTGATGCTTTTGTACGATTTTCTAATAGCTATAAAAAAGAAAAAGGATAAATTTATTTCTTTTACCATTAATATTTTTATTTTCAAATAAAAAATTTTCAGTAACATCAACTGTATTTTGATTTGTCAATTTAGCAAATTAAACTTACTTAACATATTTGGATCTACCATTAAGATATTTATAATTTATTCATTATATTATTATATTTTTACTTTTTTAAATTTTATGTTTATCCTAAAAAATTATAAGTTTTCATATTTTAAAGTTATATAAATATTAATCCTCCTGATATTCTTAGAAATGCCAAAGTAAAAGTCTGAAAAATGAGATATTGCCTTTGAGTGATGGATAAGAAAGTTTATAGCCAGCAATCTAACAACAAAAAGTATATTTTGTTATGAAATAAATCTTTATTAAAATGCATTATAAATATAATATTCATTTCCATCATAAACTGTTACAAAATGCAATTATAATGACTCTCTGTAGCATGCAAAACATAATAAATTTTTCAATAGAATAGTTATTTTATAAAGAATAATATATAGATCATTTGATAATTTTTAAAGTTTTTATATAATTTTTGAATACTAGTACAATCGATTCTCGCTATTCGCGGTAGTTATGTTCCGTAAATTCTTTGCAAATACTGAATTAGGAATTTGTGAACCATTGTTCCTATGGGAAATATAGTTAGGTTCCTGCAAACCTTTCTTCCCAACATTTTCATACTTGCTTTGTGTTTTTTTCTGTTTACAAACACCTTATTTAATTTACATTACATTACTTATAAATAATTACAATATATGCAGTGTATAAGTACTATACACAATATTATAATTACAGTAATCTTATTTAATTTTTAAAAACATTAACTATGTAGTAAATAAAATCTTATTTTGACTGATACTTTTTTGATGTTGCAAGATGTTTGATCTGACAGCTGAAACATTGTGTTTCTGAACTGTGTTGAAAAATTGCATCAGCCTTGTCTGCATCGCTTTTTTTCCTCAGATCTTCCAAAATTTTTGCATAAGGAGCAAATGATCAAGAAGTTAGGCACCTAAATTTGAGGCTGCATTCAAGCATAGGATCATATTCTTCTATAGGACTTGCAGATGATATGAACAGGCTTTTGGCCTACCTGTTT
The DNA here is from genome assembly GCA_000484575.1 of Olivierus martensii. Lineage (NCBI taxonomy): Eukaryota > Metazoa > Arthropoda > Arachnida > Scorpiones > Buthidae > Olivierus > Olivierus martensii. The sequence continues at coordinate 28,303 of AYEL01080212.1, forward strand.
GGTCTGCGGAATGAGAAGGATAGGTAATGAGAAAATTTCTGGCAAACCGATTCAGAGACTACATTTGGTAACAAGCAACTTCCTTTCTCCCTCTCTCTGCAGAGAGACAGTGGGAGAACATAACAGTATTTTCGCTGCTCAGCGGAAGTCCGCAAATAAGTGTGAAAGCTCTACGAATAACGATTTTGTGGTTACAAATAAATTTTCGCAAATAGTCAAATACACAAATACGGAATCAGCGAATAACGAGAATTGACTGTAATTTAAAAATTTCAAAATAAAATGCTTGTTTGTTTTATATATATTCAAATGTATTTATTACAAATATCTGAGTTACAAAAGTTCATAAGTAGATGAATATCTATACTGAAGATTCATTATTTGATATTAAACATTTTTTTTATATGTGCATATTTTTATTTTAAACTACTTTGCAGTAAATTGATAATTTATTTAATTGAACTATTATTTCTTTATAGAATAATAATCCAATTAAATAAATTATCAATTTTCTTTCCTATAAAATTTAAAATACAGGATCAAACAATTTTCAATGATTAACAGATATTCTACTTTAAACAATGACTTAAATCTTTTAAAAGTGATATCTCATTTATTAAGCCATATTAACAAATATATTTTCTTTTATGGTTTGGTTAATGCCACCCACAGAATTAAAGAAAGTTGCTATGCAAAATTTGATGCATATAGGTCAAATCATCAGCTTATGCATTTGTTGTCTGTCTGTCTGTCTATATATATATATATATAGATTTCAAATTATTATTAAATGAAAATATTTTCAATTAATATAGTTGTTGTGGGAGCTTATGCATTTGTTGTCTGTCTGTCTGTCTATATATATAGATTTCAAATTATTATTAAATGAAAATATTTTCAATTAATATAGTTGTTGTTGTTCCTAAAAATACACTATTTTCATAAAAATGGAAAGCTAACATAAAAACTAAAAAATACAGAAAGAGATGTATGAATTTATGCTTTCAGATTTCATTAAATCAGATTTAAAAATTTGAGAATTACAAATTAATTTTTGTTGTGTTAAAGCGATATATTAAAAAAAATCTAACCTTCATTGGATTACTTTTTTCTTCTTCTTCTATCTCTTTTGCTTCTCTTTCTGCTTGCTCTTCAGCTAATTTTAGAGCTTGAAAATTTCTTGTGGCACCATTTTCAACAACATAATCTGCATTTTGTGGATCAGTCTATAAAAAAATTCTTAATGATAATTTGCAATTAACTTTTTAAATAATTAAGATTTTTAAATATTTTATAATAAAAATTAATTTTTAATTATATTATACCAACTTGGACGGTGGACAGACCGAAGAATCGTGGGCAATAATCAAAAGGACTATCATAGAGACTGCTCTGGAATATGTCCCCTACAAGATGCCAACCAAGGGAGCAGTTTGGCTAACTGAGAAGACCCTGCAAATCTCGGGAGAAGCGACGTGAAGCCAAGGCCAAAGGTGAGATTGACAAGGCCAGGCATTGCATGCAGATTTCCAACATGAGGCAAGGATCGACAAGAACAACGCCCTTAATGCCCGCTGCATCAGTCTCAAAGAAGCTTACTGTATTCTCTACTTACAATTTAATACTACAAAGCAATATACAGTACTATATTTTGTATAAATAAAGTTCTTACACGTAAAAAATATATATTTATTATGGTGTAATAATTTTTAATACAATTAAAACAAATCTTACAAAAAACATGAAAAATAGAATAGCAATTTATTTGAGTGTATACATGATTAATACAACATAATATTTAATGCGATGGGTGGGTTTGTTTTTCAGCATAAATTCTCTCAAATCGGGTGATGTCTTACTTGTAATTCTTTTTCAACCACTAAACGAGATTGATATTTTGTCTTTAAAATAGCTATAGTAAAAAGTTTCTGGATATATGTACTGTATTTATAATCCTTTTGCTGATTAGTATTTTTAATACTATACTTGATACAGCATTTTATTTTGAATTTTTATACTTAAAATTTTGATATAAGATAAAAATAATTTCAGAAATTAAAATAAATTTTCTTTGTAGAAACTTATTTTAAAGTTTCTTTGTAATAAAATTTTTCTATTGCTAAAAAATTCATTATATTTCTCTACTTCTGAGTGTTTTCACTTTCTTTTGTATTCTTACCAAAAAAAAAAAGTGTATATATGATTAAATCAAAGCATTTGGACGATTTGAATTATCCCATTGATTTCCATTTCATTTTGTTTTTCCAACCAATACCAAAATTAAAGTAATCACGTTTTAACGTGTAGATTCAATTGCCACTGAAATCAGGAAGGACAAAAATGGCAGCGAGTGAGCAGACGACGCTAGTTTGCGGTACTTTCTATTACAGAGCTTTAGGGGAAGTAATGGCACTTCTGAAAAAGTCAAATTTGAAATAAGTTGACTAATATATATATAATTAATTTATTAATAAAAATTATCCATCCTCTTATCAGTTGATAAAGAGCTAACATGTAGAAAGAAATAAGAAAATTAGTGTGAAACGAATTATAGACAAAGTGGAAAAAGTGTATTTTTGTTACTTATATTAGTTATTCCCATCTGAAAGGATGTGAAAGACTGAATCTGGTGTGGATGCATTCGAGACTGTATGAGAATTCGAACTTGATTCCTCATCTGCAGAATCTGCGGTTTGTAAGACATATTTATATAGCACTAGCTGCATTTTCACTCTCCTTTTGTTGAGTGTAGGCAGTTTTTTTAAATTCTTTTCCATAGAAACTGCCTCGGTCAGGAGAATTTCTTTCTCGCTGAGCTATTCTTCAGTCCCTAGCTTATATGTAAAAAAATGCACTCATAAATAAAAGATAACATAAAATATACATAAAAAGTTCATTAAGTGTGACTCAAGGTTTTGTGATCATCGATTAAAATACATAAGATACGGAATTTCGCCAATTTTCTAGATGCCTCCATCAGATAGAAATGCACTTCTTTTGGAGTTTTCTCTACTTATCATATTTCGATCAAGTACTATTTTTGTTCATGTGGCGTTTAATGTAAAATTGTACACCAAAGTGTTTCAAGTATATCAACGATTTTAAAGCCTTAGCCCGAATACAACTGTCACACTCATTTGAATTCTAGCCCATGAAGAATACGTAAGTTAATGAACTTACCGTCTTAAATTGGCAGTATCTTCCTTTCTAAATAATTGAATTAAATATGTTATGCGGTCTCGAACACCACGTACGGAAAATTCCTTTTCACTCGCCTTTCATACGTTTCCTTTAATATATTTCCATTTGCAGGGATAAGCGAAAGAATTTTCATTCATTACTTCATCGATTACATTAAGGCACAACTCACACGTACCACAGCAGAACCACGCCACGACCATAAAACTGTGGTCAGTCGTAAATTATAATTATATTAATATAGAAACGCAAAATATAACTCAGACGGACCAAGCGTGGCGACAGCGGTTGAAACCGACGTCAGTTAGTGGTCCGTCTGAGTTAGATTATGCGTTTCTATATTAATATAATTCATGACCGTCCACAGTTTTGTGGTCGTGGCGTGGTTCTGCTGTGATACGTGTGAGAGCAGCCTAAATCTCTGACGGCGAATTTTAGCCGCATCAGACAGCAAATACATGATTTCCTTATTATCCCGGAAACCCAACGATAAAAAAAAAATTTTTTTTTCGGTCAGCGGGTACGATCGAAACAGATACGGAAGAAAACGTTACGATTAACAACCTCGTACATGTACAGACCGTGGACTTTACCGATCGGAGCAGGGCGGAAACTCCCTATTATTTAAATCGTAATATTTCCGTTAATTTAATAACCAAGGAAGGTCTTTTCAGTCAGGAGAAAGTAATCGTCTTTATGAAAACAAATGGCATTATATTTTTATAAAATATATTTGAACTTATTATCTAAGAATGAATAATAAAAAGATCTAATGAGTGAGTGTACAACAGGGAACAAATTTAATGCACCGTTTTATTCGTCGATTAATTCTCTTGAATTCAACGATAAAAAAAAAAAATTTTTCGGTCAGCGGGTACGATCGAAACAGATACGGAAAAAAACGTTACGATTAACAACCTCGTACATGTACAGACCGTGGACTTTACCGATCGGAGCAGGGCGGAAACTCCCTATTATTTAAATCGTAATATTTCCGTTAATTTAATAACCAAGGAAGGTCTTTTCAGTCAGGAGAAAGTAATCGTCTTTATGAAAACAAATGGCATTATATTTTTATAAAATATATTTGAACTTATTATCTAAGAATGAATAATAAAAAGATCTAATGAGTGAGTGTACAACAGGGAACAAATTTAATGCACCGTTTTATTCGTCGATTAATTCTCTTGAATTTGGTATGCATTATGCCCCACTTACGTAGAAATCTTCAGGCTGCCTAATATCGAGTATCTGAAAACGAAACGGTCATTTATTTCGGTTTTTCTTGATTTTCTCGTCACCTATTAGGAATATAGAAATACCTTAGGCACCGTTTTATTCGTCGATTAATTCTCTTGAATTTGGTATGTAATATGCCCCACTTGTTTTTATGTAGAAATCTACAGGCCGCCTAATATCGAGTTTCGGAAAACTGCTATTTTGGATGCTCCCGTTTCTCCGGGATTATCTCTGCAACCGTGCTGGCTACAGCGATAATTTATACACCAAATTCAAGGCTTGGTCATTCCCTATCTAAATTTCCAAATTTTGGGTTCCTGAGGTCTCGTTTTCTCTAAAAACGGCATAAACCGAAAAAAAGGGACTGTCATTTTTCTGGTTTTTCCCCATTTTTTCTTCACCTATTGGGAATAGAGAAATGTTCACCGTTTTATTCATCGATTAATTCCCTTGAATTTGGTATGCAAAAATGCCCCACTTATTCTTACATAGAAATATACAGAAAGCCTAATATCAATTATCTGAAAATGAACATTTTGGATTTTCCCGTTTATCCGCGATTATTTCTGCAACCGTGAGGGCTATAGTGGTAATTTATGCATCAAATTCAAGCTCTGATCATACCCTATCTAAATTTTCTAATTTCGGATTCCTGAGGTCTATCGTTTTCTTTAAAAACGGGATAAAACGAATAAGTGACAGCCATTTTTTTTTTTTTTTTCTCGATTTTTTGTCACTTATTAGGAATAGAGAAATAATTTATGTACCGTTTTATTCGTCGATTAATTCTATTAGACTTTGGTGTGCATTATGTCGCACTTGTTCTTACGTAGATATCTATAGGCCGCCTAATATCGATTATCTAAAAATGACCGTTTTCGATTTTCCCGTTTCTCCACGTTTATTTCTGGAACCGTGCGGGCTACAGAGATAATTTATGCACCAAATTCAAGCCCTGATCATGCCGTATCTATATTTCCTAGTTTCGGTTTTCTGAGATCTCTTGTTCGCTGTAAAAATGGCAGAAACCGAAAGAAGAAACGGCTATTTTTTCAGTTTTTTCTCGATTTTTTCGTCACTTATTAGGAATAGAGATATAATTTATGCATCATTTTATTCGTCGAGTAATAAAGTTTTTCTTTTTAACGATATGAACATCACTTTCTGAATATTTTCTGTATTTAAAATTCATATATGTTTTACTCTCTACAAAATTTTTAATCTAACACGTTACAAATCAATCTTTTCTTTGCGTATACCCCAAAAAATATTATGAATAGAAACGTTTTTTTGTGTTTCATCTTTCTCTATTGAGATGTTCGACGGAACACTGTATACGATATAGAAAAAAGCTTGTGACCAGACGGTCGACTGTTACATAGTGACTATTGTCTTGTTTACTGTTTTTACAAAGTGGAGAGGGGAGAGGTCTTTTCCCTAATTGCATGCAAGAAAAACAAATTCATAAGAGTTTTTTTAAACATCTCGAAGCTGGATGATTCGGAATATCCTTCCCCCTTTGAAAGGGACTTTCAAAAAAATGTAATTAAACAGATAAATAACAAGTATCAATAACATTCAAATAATAATACATAAATTTACAAACATATTTACAGTATATTGAATTTTCAAGTGGACAATCTTCATGAGTCTATCAATAGTAATCTTGACATAGGTAGTGGGCAAACTTTATTTATTGCTCGCTTTAACACACCATTGTTAGTTTTAATGGATATCACTCTTACTATATTGTCACGTCCAGGGTGCACTTCCAGGACTTGTCCCAGTTTCCAATGGTTTGGCGGTATGTTGTCTTATTTTAGCAGAACTAATTCGCCGAATTTGATATTCATTTGAGGTGTTTTCTACTTAGATCGCTGTTGGAGTTACGACTTCGGTTATAACGCAGGTTTGCGGGGTGTGATCCGACTCACGTTATAAGACAACCGCGCTATAACCGACGGCTTCTCTTATTTTTAATTTATTGATTCTAAATTAGAGAATAAAAGAAAGTTGTCCAATTTATCCAAGAAGGTTCATAATCTTCCTTTTTCTGAAATCCATCCTCGTATTGTGACGGATTGACGTCGATTATGCGATGTATTATATTTTCTCAGAATCTCAAACGAATGAGGAACAGGAAAAACGAGACCCGCGGTATAAACGAGAGCGTTATATCCGGGAGCGCTATACTTTGATAAACCAAGAGTTCTTAACTGGGGTGCCCATACCCCCTTGGAATATTGGAACCAAATGCTGGGGATGGGACTCGATCTCTAAAGTACAGTAAATATTCAAGCTGTTGACATATTTGGAAGTCATACTGACAACTAATGTAAGGAATGGTGGTATTTATTTCGACAATCAAGTGAAGGGATGGGATTATTGGACAATTCATTGGAGGTCTGGAGTCATCAAAAGGTTAAGAACCACTGTGATAAATGAAGATTTTGTGCTTTATTACTTTTTTTAAATAAATATTTAATGTTTTATATAACTTTTTTATTAAACCAAAGTGATGCACTTTTTTAAGTGGGGCTCGGACCACAGACTTGTCACGGGCCCGAAAATTTCTTTCGGCGGCCTGCGCTCCACTAGGGAGGCGCGATTCTATTGCTATGGATGCATGCAAGAATTAATAAAAACATCATTTTTAAGACAAAGAAGCAAAAAATAAATTCAAATTATGGTCGAAAAAAACATGAATCAGCAAAAGGGTTATAAATACTTTACATATATCCATGTATCCAGAAACTTTTTACTTTAGCTATTTTAAAGACAAAATATCGATCTTGTTTAGTGATTAAAAAACAATTGCGAGTCTCGATATCTTCAATGACATCCCAATTTGAGAGAATTTGTGCTGATAAACAAGCACATCCATCGTATTAAATATTGTGTTATATTTTTCGTTTTTTTTTTTGGTGAGAATTGTTTAATTGTATTAAAAATTATTACACTATAATAAATATATATTTTTGCCATATAAGAACTTTATCTATACAAAATATGGCATACTGTTTTGTACTATTAAATTATAAGTATAAAGTGTTTTTATTTTTTTGTCAACAGATGACGCCACACCCCATTCTTGAAGAATACTATGTTGCGGGGCGAAACAACACCTTCCGTAGGCTGCCAATCCCTGCGGAGGGATTAGCCGGATTGTGGCAGACGGGGATCGACGGGCCGGGCCTGAACCCCATGCAATAAACATTTTCAAGGGTGGGACTCGAGACTCGAACCCAGGTCCTCCAGAGAGGAAAGCCGAAGTGTTTCCACGCGACCAATCTGGCCGACTATAGTCTGTTTCAAGATAACCTGACAGCCGAACCACCAAAGGTGGTTCTACTGTATTCATACACGATTTGTAAATAAATGCACGTGAACAAACTAGCATTCGCCATGCTTTCCATTGTTTAAAACAAGCCTCTTTCATTCGTTAAATTTTGTCACGTGATTTTAATTATATATTTTAAAATCATTTCAATAATTTTATATTTCGATATTTTATTTCCCAAAACAACAAATTATAGGATAGTATATCATTTTTATATTTTAAAATATTAATATTAAATATAACTAATAGGAACTATTTTCCTTTGTATAGAAATACCCACAACAATGGTAGTGATTTATTGTCAGATTATCTTGGAATAGACTATAGCCCCAATCATTATAGCGGACAATAATTGTGGTAATAAAGTGGAATACTCGCTTCGGTGTTTCACTCAAGAGGACCTGAGTTCGATTCTCGGATTTTCAAAGGATGAGCATTGGAAATATTATTCATGGAGTCCTGATCTGACCTATCGATCCCTGTTCTCCACCATTCGGCTAATCCTTCTCAGGATTTTTTTTTTGTTAATAGATGACGCCACTTTCCATTCAGGGAGAATACTAGTGGCAGTGAGAATACTAAGTGGCGCTAAGACAGGCTGCCCACCCCTACGGAGGGGTCAGCCGGATTGTGGAGTCGGGGATCGACCGGCCGGGCTCGGACCCCATGATAAATATTTTCAAGTGAGGGACGAGACTCGAACCCGGGTCCTCCAGAGTGGAAAGCCGAAGCGTTTCCACGCGGCCAATCCGGCCGACAATCCTTTTCAGGATTTGGCAGCCGTGGAGGGATCAACCAGATTGTGAGGAAAGGAGATCGATGGCCGGGCCCGAACCTAATGATAAATATTTCCAATTGATGGAATCCGTTACCCGAACCCGAGTCTTTCAGAGTGGAGAGCCGAAGCATTTCTACCCAGTCAATCTGGCCGACTGGGGCTGAGCAATCTGTGGCAGGATGGTTATTCTTCCGCCATTTAGTAATAACCGCTAATTGGAAAGTGACGTCAACTGTTGATTCAAAATAATTCTCCCTTGTGCTTTGGCACTAAAACAAGATGAATCATTTTCTGGTAGCTGATTCCACAATAAGATGATGATATTCCAATACAAACTTTGAAGTAAAGCGGGAGCCATCAAATGCTTTTAATATGACTTGATTATTTGATAAGGTGAAAATATATTTATTAGCATCTCTTTTACCAAGATTGATTTTAATACATTCGGAAATAGCATATATTTTGCCCTGAAATCAGTGATAAATTGTCCAGGAGAATATGAATAATCCATCTTAGTTGCGTCGCAGTAAACCGCTGCCCCTACATGAGTAGACGTTTTCAAACTTTCTATGTACCAGCTCACTTCATTCTTGATACTGCGCTAAACCCCTCCTTTCACTCCTCTATGCTGAAGAAAACAGTGAGAAGAGTCTAAATAACATTAACTTGGACATCATATGATCCTCATCCATCTCAAGAATATCAAGAGGCACGTCAGTGACTCTAAGTCAAGTACAGTAGTCACTGACTGACTCTTATTACCGGAGTCATTACAACTTTCAACTAGCTATAACTTTGGTCCTAAGTTAAATATTATTAATCTGACAATTACATTTGAGAAAAGTATTCAATAGGACATAGATTGCTAAATTTGAAGTTTCATATCCGATTAATAATAGAATTAAAGCGATTTGAATATTGAAAAAATCGACAAAAAAACGTCATTTTTCTTCTTCTCCTCCTCCTCCTATGCAGATACCTCTACAGGTCGCATCGTTTAACCGATATCGATGAAATTTGGAAAATAGGTGTTTTTTAGTTTACTTGAGGTCCGCTGAAAATTTGAGCACAATCGGGTCAAAACAAAGGAGGGAAAGGGGACCCGATTTTGAAATGCCTTTACATACTGTATCGCATTACTTAACCGATTTTGACCAAATTCAGAATATAGGCATAGTGTATTCATTTAAAATCATCTAAAAGATTTGGCCCAATTGGGATAAAATTACTAAAAATTTTGGCCCAATTGGGCTAAAATTAAAAGGTGTAGAAGACGATGATTTTCTTCTCTAGAAATATCTCTATAGGTGACCTCATTTGACCGATTTCGAAGAAATCTGGGATGTAAATGTGATTTATTGTAATTAAGCTTTTCTAAAGAAGTGCAGCCCAATAGGACCAAAATGAATAAAGTAGGAAGCCTTTTTTGCCGGACCCTGTATAACAAATTATATGTTAATACTTGTTAGATGTAACTGAGGAAACCATATGTTATTGTATGGCTATTATTAGTTAGCTAATAATAAATTATTGTTTTCTTGTTTAAAATGCTTGTTTTATTACTTCTGTTTAGCTTAAGCTATTTATACAAAATCATAAATATTTAAACATATCTACAATATATGACTGTAGAATATATATTTTTTATAACATTTTTCAATTATGCTTACTGAATGGGTTTTATAAGAAATTAAAGATAACAAATTTATTATAAAAAATGTAACATTATATGTATTTTTACTTGAAATGTGATGAATAGAAACTTAAACTTTTATACTATGTTTGTACACTTGTATACAAATAGTCCTTGATCTTATATATAACATAGTTCAGCTGAAATCACTCCGGTTGTAATCAGGGCTGGGGAGCTGGCTTGAAATAGGATAGGCTCTGGCACCAGCTCCAGAACCCCAGTATATTCCAGCTGTGACTCCAGCTCTGGCTCCGGAGTCATTGTTTTAAAACTGAGGCTCCAGCTCTGGCTCCATCATTATAAAAGTTTTTTTGGTATGATTACTACCATGAAATATCACTTACCTTACTATCACAACATCATTTACCTTTTTAATTGAATGCATTGGTGTTTGTATTATAATAATTTATTTTATATGTATATATTTAGTTTCAATAAAATATTTATTTTGACAAATGGCATTAATATATTGGTAACTAAAAATCAAAGATCATGTAATTTATCAGTTTCAAATTTTTATCAAATTTTAAGTGTGCTAAAGTAGGGATAGGCTTTTTCGAAATTTTATGGAATTTCAAGTGCTAAAGTTGGGGTAGGCTTATAAACGGGTTGCACATTTTTACTGATTTTCAAACTCTAAAGTCAGGGGGTCAGCTTATATTCGAGTATATATCGTAGATGGTTAGGAGCTGGAGCTAGCAGAAATTTTAATAGCTCCGGTTCTTTCCAAAACTTCCTGCTCCATGGCTCCGGGCTCCGACTCCAGCTCCAGCACCCCAGCCCTGGTTGTAATTGATGCTTTCATTGGAAATTCCTTATATTTATGTCTATTGTGTAAAGCATCAGCTTACTACCTTGGGACATTTATTTTTACAAGAATACTTGAATTTCTTAGAGAGAAATTCAAGTATTCTTGTAAAAATAAATATTCTTTCATTTTTTTTTTGAAAAATTTCCTCAAGAATACTTATTCAAAAGAAACTAAAATTATTGTAGGTAGATGTTTTTGTTAAGGAATTTCAGAAAACTATTCCTATTGCAATTTTTTGCATCTTCATAACACAGCATTGGCAACAAATATATGTTTAATTAAAATATATACAGTATATAGAATTTTTAACAGCATAATTTTTGATTAATTTGTTAGCCAATCACCATCAAGTACACAAAGCATTACGACACATTGCATTGCCAAGATGTGATGTGACGTTTTGTGTACTCGATGGTGATTGGCCAGCTTTAAAGGATTATAACTCAAAAATGGTGCCATTTAGACCATATGTTCATTAGACATTTTCTACTTGTTTCAAGGTCCCCTGTTAATACACAAAATATTACAATGAAGTTTTTCTTCATCCTGGATATGTTTTGTGTTTAAAACTGAATAAGAATGTGGACTTCACATTCATATTCAATTTTAAACATAAAATTAATTAGGTAAATTACAAAATGTAATACTTAATAAAAATCTGCTTTGTTTATCCTTATTCATTGTTAATGGATTTAACAAAAATATTTAAAAAGTAAATGTGTTATTTCTAAACATAGCTATTTTTAGAATTGAAAATTTCTATATTCAATATAATCTGGCCTGAAATGAAATATCAATTTGGCCTTGAATCTTGAAATAGCCAAAAAAAAAAAAATAAACATTTCATGAACTTGAGATTACAATTTGATTGAAAACATTTTTCAAATAAAAAACTTAGGAAGATTTTGCACTATTTCAAACTTGTTCATTAATTTATTAAATTTTATTTTAAAAGAAAAAAATCTTGTATAAATAATCTAATTTTAATTTTGTGGACTTATATTTAATAATCAACAATAATTAAACAAAAAAGAATTTCGCTGATTAATTATCAATATTTAAACAACTACAGGTAAGATCAAAACTATATACAAGTATTCAAAGGTTATTACAAATTATATTCAGATAAACTATAACAATCTGTATCAGATGAATCATAGTTGTCCGATGAGTTTTCGCTTTCGCCATTAATTGAGACGATTAATTCTTCTACATTTTCATCAATTGTTGTTTGATTTTTCATGTAGTCATTTTCTATTTCGATGACATGTTCACAACATGCCTGCCAATCTTCAGATGTAATGCTGCTGACTTTTTGTTGGAATAAATTTTTCACATCTTCCAATTTAAATGTGACATTATTAGCAGCAACATGTTGTTTAATTTGGCCCCAAATTAATTCTATGGGATTAAGATGGGCGTAATAAGGCGGTAAGCGTAGAACCTTTATTCCATGACTTTGTAAGAGTTCATCAAGTACCTACTGCTTGTGATTTGGTTTGTGAACTCGAATTAGAGAATATAATTCCGCTTTCAACATATCAGGAGAAAATGGGATATTATGGCTTGCAAGCCACTCTTGCATTTCCTTTTTTCTGGAATTCGATGATGGACTTTTATTTATTTCAACGTTGTGATATGGAGCGTTGTCAATAACTAAAACGCTGCCTACAGCACAAAATAATGCAGATAATGTATTTAATAGTAGATAGATAGTTAATACTTACTAGTATTTCTATACTATTTACTTAAATTTATAATATAATTAGAAAATAATATTTATTTTTAATTCGAAATAATAAACATTCGAAACTTATTACCTTGTGGCATATTGGGAATTAAATGATTTTGCATGTAAGTCAAGAAATTTTTGGAATTCATTTCCTTATGATAATCTCCTGTCTTCTGTAACGCATTATAAATTAATAATCCATTGTTGATGAATCCCATTTTTCCTCCGGCATGGCATATGATTAAACGGGAACCTTTATTATAGATTATAAATTAATACAAGGCTATACTTTTTAAAAATTATTAATTAAAAGTATACCAACCTTTATGTTCCGGAACAAGCAACCCTAAACAATCACGATCTTCGGCAGATGATGTATTTTAACTGTTTGACATTTGCCAGGTTTTTTGTATGGTGTAATTGCTATTAAGCCACGTTTTGTCCATATAGATGATTGGGCGTTGCTGTTCTCTGTACAAGCGCACATTTCTTATATATTGTATTCTTCAATTCACAATTTGCATTCTCTCCTTTAAAATTTGTTGATTTTGACTGACATTTGGTCCATTTAAACCCTAACTGCTTGATTATTCTTCGCAAACTGGAAATGCTGCTGCTGAAATTACTATTTTCAATTAAATATCGATGAACGAGTTTTAGTGTTGGAAAAGTCTTTCCTAATTTATAAAAGTTATTGATTGTTCTTGGTATTAGAAAGCAATCAAATTCGTCAATTCCAGTTTTGGGACGAGGATGATGCCATTTATTAGATGATTTCAAACTGTCTCCTGTTTCGCTGTTGTTCCTCCGCTCTTTTTTTATCCTAAATATTGTTCTTCTAGATACTCCAGTCAATGCTGAAGCACGCTCAATTCCGTTTTTAAGTGGTATTGTCACTTTGCCATTTTCTGACTCAGTTTCACAAAAACTAATAACATTAGAGATTATTTCTCTTCATTGACTGTGAATAATTTTATTTTTTACTTTTGACATGACTGACTACTAAAGAATTCCAATACCTGACTTGATCTGACTGTAAAAGCAATTGACCTTAATTTTCAAGTTGTAAACTTTACCACCACTGACAAGGCTCATCTTCCATGCATTCACCCTATTTGTAACAAATAGATTCGTCTTACAGGTAGTATGTGATTGGCTGGTTACTGCGCATTCACGTTTACAGTGCCAAGACAGTTTTATATATCTGATAACGTCATTGACGTCACGCATTTATAATGAGATGCGCAGTACCCCACCTTTCTTATTTCACCATGGTAAGAATAAGACGCATCCGTTTAATGAGCGCGCAGGCCTATAGTTTAGGTGGCCGTGTCTGATAACGTCATTGACGTCACGCATTTATAATGAGATGCGCAGTACCCCACCTTTCTTATTTCACCATGCGTAAGAATAAGACGCATCCGCTGTGGGTAGGGGCAAGAATATACCCATCGTCTGACCCCGCGTGGAGTAAAAGGATCCTAAAGGAGTTACTTCGCGTTGGTGGTTCCGAGGTCCGTCACTGGGGGCTTGTGGACTCCTATACGGAATCGGGACTGCTTCGGCGGTGTGCATATCAGTCACTGAGTGCCTGCAGTAGGGCTCGATACGGACTCGGGCCCCCCGGCGGGCTCGCCTGCCTCATATTACCTATACGGTTATCCTATAGGTATCCTATACGAAATCGGGACTGCTTCGGCGGTGTGCACATCAGTCACTGGGTGCCTGCGGTAGGGCTCGATACGGACTCGGGCCCCCCGGCGGGCTCGCCTGCCTCATATCTGGCTTTCTCACATTCGTTTTCTTTCGCGCGCGTTTCGTTTTCGGGGGAAAAGTCATTACATAATCCCCACAGGGAATAGGGCAAAAAAACACGCCATCTTACTTTTAAAATAATCTCGAATACGAAATTTTTATTTTTTTAAGGCAAAAAAAACACGCCATCTTACTTTTAAAATAATCTCGAATACGAAATTTTTATTTTTTTAATTTCGTTTCTTTCTATTCTCAGATTTTTTATAATAGCGGGGATAAAAATACGAATTACAATTGCAATGACTTTGAAACTTCATACATGAAAGTATTCTGATCAATATTTCTTCTCGCGGACGAATTATAACCGTTTCACTGATAACGTCGCTACCATCTCAAAGTGGTACACACTATAGTTAGTAATTAAAACAATTGGGAATACAGTCGATTCTCGGTATTGGCGGATTTCCTATTCACGTTTTCGACTATTCCCGAAAATTTTTGTGTAACCACAAATTCGATTTTCCTGGTATTTTCGCGCTTATTTGCGGATTATCGCAGAGCGTCGAACTACCTCTATATTTCCCATAGGCACAATGGTTTTTTTTATTATGCGAATAATATGGAGGTTCTAGCTGGGGATTTTTCCTCCTAATACGAGATTGGTACGAAATTAGGTTCGAGGCGGGCATACCCGCCGGGCAGTCCGGTGTCCGTATGGATCCCATTGCAGACTCGGTTCCGTGTAGGGACCCGCGAGTGACACCCCAGTGACAGACGCGACAACCACCGGCGGTACGAGGCCACCCCTTCAGAAGCCTTTTACTCCACGCGGGATCAGATGGTGGGAATATTCTAACCCCTTGCCCATAGACACAATGGTTCAGTATTGGCAAAGAATTCATAGAACTACTGCAAATAATAAGATTCGTCTAGCTTTCTCTTTTAATACTGTGATACGAGATTAAATTAAAACACACTGTTAATAACCACAGCGGTTACGAGGCCACCCCTTTAGAAGCCTTTTACTCCACGCGGGATCAAATGGTGGGAATATTCTAACCCTTACCCACAGACACCGTGGTTCATTATTGGCGAAAAATTTATAGAATGTAATTACTGCAAATAACAAGATTCGTCTAGCTTTCGATTTTAATAACGGTGATATGAGATTAAATTAAAACACACTCTCAATAAGCATTTTATTTTTAATTATATCAATTTTGAAAATACATTAAATGGTGTTATTATATACCCACAGACACAATGGGTCAGCATTGGCGAAGAATTTATAACTACTGCGAACGTAACTACTGCAAATAACAAGATTCGTCTAGCTTTCAATTTTAATAACTGATATGAAATTAAATTAAAACACACTCTCAGTAAGCATTTTATTTTTAATTATATCAATTTTGAAAATACATTAAATGGTGTTATTATATATCTTAATAAGCATTTTATTTTTAATTATATCAATTTTGAAAATACATTAAATGGTGTTATTATATATGATAACGCTATATTTATTGAAAATTTAAGTATTTTTAAAATACCTACTAAAATGTTATTTCTTAATGCTATTACTCATTAATTACTTAAAAGCTGTTAAAAAGTATTGTTAATAACCGTTTTATTTTTAATTATATCAATTTTGAAAATACATTAAATGGTGTTATTATATATGATAATGTATTGTAATTAGTGCTTTAAAGAGGAAATCCAAAAAAGCTATAATTGCACATTATTTTTATTATAACATAGATGCATAATTTATTTTTCTTATTAAATTTATGAGAAGAATGGGAATGCATATTTATTTTTCTAATTAAAATTTAATGAGAAGAATGGGCTTGCATTTGTTTAAAATTTCTGAAAATGCTGATTGATGATAACTGCGATACGAAGGTCTGGTTCCAAATTTAATTTATTTTCGATATTTGGTTTTAATAATCAGCGATCTAGCAGCTAGAAGAGTCTACAAACAATATATAAAAATTGTTTTCACTGTACCCCAGGTATCATCTCGGGTACCCCTGGGGTACGCGTACCCTACTTTGGAGACCACTACACTAGAGGAAAGAAGGCTAGATGCAACCAACAGTTTATTGAATTTCTCATAATACAATAAGATACAGAATAAATATTTGACAATTAATAACCATAATGTTAAGTAACATAAATATAAGATTAACAATAAATAAAAACAATAGATTAACAATGAATAATAGTAATAATAGAGTTAAGTAACAAATATAAAATTAACAATAAATAAATTAATAATGTAGAATAAATTAACAATAACTAAACTAATAAAAACATGCACATAAACATAAATTGAAAAATAAGATAAACAAAACCTAAACGAAGGACATATACATGCACAGTCTATCTGCACAAGTTGAAGACGACAGGAATTTCTATGGAGCCAGCTTGAATTTCCGGAGAGTAGTAAGACTGGTTGTTGAAGATGCAGTTGATTTGTAGATCATTACTTGAGGTCTTGTAGTGGTCAATAGTGCTTCAATGTTTATTGTTGTAGTTGTTTCAGTAGAGATAATAGTTTTGTTAAGTTTTACTTATATGACATTAGTGCTTTAGTTGAATTTAAATACTCATTTAATGCTAAGAATATTTGTTTCTTATTTATAAATTCTTTTAATTCACAAGGCCAGGTTATAGCCAATGAAATAACTTTGTTTTTTTAGAATTTCTCTTTCATTAATAAATCTTTTACAATGAAATTATATGATATTAATTGAAAACAATGATATTAATTATATATAGGTTAATACTTAATATAGGCCTATATTAATTCTATTCCCGATTCTGACTCAGACTCTGCAACCAGGGTTGCAGAGTCTGAGTCAGAATCGGGAGTTGGTGAGTCGGCGGTTTTTGGGTGGAGTCGGAGTAGGAATTTTAAACTGCCCGGAGTCGGAATCGGACCTTACAAATTTTAGGGAGTCGGAGTCGGATCATTTACCATCCGACTCTGCAACCCTGGTATGAAGTTTAAAGTTTAATAAAGATTTCTTTATACATTACTGAAAAGAATTGCCTTAAATATCTGAATGTTTAATTATATCATCGAAGTAATTTTTATTTTCCGTTCTTAATGATTTTTATATGCTCCTGACAGTTTGTTTGAAAACTTTATTTGTTCCTGCTTTTCTAGTCTAAGAATTGCCTTAAGTATCTGAATGTTTAATTATGTCATCTAAGTAATTTTTATTTTCCGTTCTTAATGGTTTTTATATGCTCCTGACAGTTTGTTTGAAAACTTTATTTGTTCCTGCTTTTCTAGTCTATATAATTTAACTGTATATTTCCATTTAACATCATCGTATTAGTATATCGTGATTTTATCAAAAGAAATTTAAAATAATAAAATATAATATTTTCTCACCTTTGAAATGTTCTATTTCCAGGTGAAAAGTATTTCCTAATTTCTATCACTCGGTGTTTGCTCATTCTTACATTCATACGCTAAACAATATATGCCAATAACGCAAAAAAAAAACAGAAAAAAACACTACAAACAGCATGAAATGTATTTACCTAATCACTCATCGCACGTGAAGGCCATTAGTATGGCTGCAAGCGGCTTCGTTTCTGGTAAAAACTATCCAGTAGCGCAGTCTATTCACTAGGAACACACCACTTTGTTACAGAGATTTTTTACTCCACTGACTTATGGATTATAGTCACAGCACGCTTCTTCTTAGCCGTATGAGCTTTGGGAGCAATCGTTTTCCTTTCATCTTTAAATTTTCGAAATTATTTTTTAAGTTTCAGAGACTAGAAATCAGAGTGTATCTGCTTCTTATTTCAACAGGAAAGCTACGAGTGTTGCGTAGTTTATCGGTCTAAATTTCAATTTGGTATTCGTATTTTGATAAAAAAAATGAAGAAATAATAATAGTTGGGTTTAGTTAGTTTTGGTTAAGCCGCCATATCCTCATGGGATATTCTTTATCTGATTGCGACCATCAGATAAAGAATATAGACATCATTACAGACTGGCCAACACCCATGATGGGGTCAACCGGATAGTTGATGGATGGGGTTCAACAGGCCGGGTCCGGACCCCTGTTGAAAAAGTGGAGGTTTGGGACCCGGATTTGAAACCGGATCGAAGCGAAAACATATTAGTCGGCCATCCGGCCGACTAATATGTTTTCGCTTCGATCAATTTAGTAAATTCGCTTATAAAAAATAAAAGCAATATTAAAAAGTTATAGATTTTAATATTCTTGAATATAATAATAATAATATGTTCTTTTGCATTTATCTGAAGAGAAAATATATGAAAATCACAGGACCGAATTTATTCAAACTATTCTTTAGGAAATTACAGAATTTTTATTCTATTTGAATCATCCTGTTTGAATTTCTTATATATTTACTTCAAAATAAATTATTTTAAACATTTGCGAGTTATTTCAAATAGTCATGTTATTATCAAATAAAATATTTAAATATGATTTTGAAACTTGAAATATTTGTCATAATTTGATTTATGTTTCAAATAAACTATTCCCGTAATCGAGGACGAATTACGTATTAAAGAAAGTAGAATTGAGAAGATTCTACCCATTTAAGAATATACCTCATTTCTCGATAATCGATTTATTCGTAAATCATCGATTTTGATATGTTTATGAAGATTGCTTTGTTAGAAATGCTATATCAAAGAGTAATCATATTATTGCTTTTATTCAATTTAATTTTTATTCGGTTAGTGTGATACAAAATACTGCGCAGCAACAAAGTAGACAGTTGGGAGATTAACTCGGAAAAGATGGATCCCATTTCTGATGTTTCCGAAGAATTAATGGTAGAACAACAATTCTGCCTCAATTGTTTACTATATCCAATATTTTCTCTACTCAATACAGTGGGTATTGAGATCTTGCAATCCTGCGCCCGACAAAATTCGATTTGGAGATCTCGTATCTTGTCCATATATTCAGCTTTGGTGCGATCTCTCTTCTTCATCCATTTCAGTACCAAAGCTATCGAAATATTTTATCAACTAAACGGAAACCGAATCGGATGCATTCAGGATCACGCTTCTAAACAAGGAGCGGTATTTATCGCCACTGTCTTCTTTCTAGTCTCTACATTTTGCTTCTTGATTAGTCTCTTTCTAAAAGATAAGAAGATATCTTTAGATATCCCTGTCGAAATTGATGAATATGAAAAAATAAAGCGTTATCAAAAGAAAATTCTTTTGATTTGTGGCTTGATTTACGTCTGTTTGGTTTCCGTTTTTCCTTCGATTTTATGGACAGTTAGCCTTTCCTCTAAAATATATGATATTAGCGGTTTCGTTTGCGCTTTGCTGAGCAATCTAGTTGGTATATTTGCAATCACTTTTATTTTTTTCTTATTGATGCCGTTCATAGCCGGTATCTATTCTTTTCATTTAAAATTGAAGAATTTAGATGAAGAAAGTCAGAATGCCGTTATGATTATGGATCACATAAAAATGCTAAAAATCATGGCAAATCACGAAAAGATGTATGCCTTTCTTAATCAAATAAATGCGATTTTCGGAAATTGTATATTCGTTGGCTATTTTTCCTCCATTTACCTCTTATGTCTATGCTTGTATAACGCCATATTAGGTCGGTCTACAATTGTTTTACTGAGATATGTTTTGATTCCTGTCGGCATTCTTCTGTTTCTGGGTTTGCTCTTCGTTTCCAGACTGGTCTCCAAGTTGATTGTTCGTGTAAGCTATTAATTTTATTATAAATTTTTTCTGAATGTTTCCTTTCGATTTCTGTGAAGATATTTAAGTATCATCTAGTGTATGAAATTACATGTTTTTATTTTTTTCAGTTTTATGGATCTTACCAAGAAATAAGAAAATTTTCTTCATCTTCATTGATCATAACAGAAAAGCTAAGAGTATGTTATATTTCTTTATAAATTTATTTAGAGAAAAAATTTTAATATTTAATATTTTATAGTAAAATTGTTTCAGATGTTATGCTTTATGAAACTCTTTGGTGATAAGGAAATTGGGTTTTCTTGTGGTGAATTCTTTACTCTATCCAGATCTTATCCATTAAAGGTAATTTTTTTTTCCGCTCTATAAATTGCTATTAATTATTATTTAATTTTTAAAAACTGTAGGGATGTTTAACTTGAGACTTTTTCATTGTTAGGCAGCTGAAGCCGTATATAGTTGCTTTTCTGTTTTGCTAGAACTCGGAGAACTAATGGAAACATCTTCATGTAAAACCATCTTCATTGCAAGTATCGTCACAAATAATTCACAAATATGATTTTAATCTTTAACTTGTTTCTGAAAAACATTTTAACAAAGATGTATTTAGACAATTTAGAGATCAACGAAAAATTACCGGTTATCAATTTTTGATTTATTCAATGATAGAATGTTATATAAATGATGGGAAATCATTAATTAATTTTTATAAGTAAAATCAAAATGTAAATGGTAAATGCATTTCAATAGAAACTTTCATTATACCCTATCAACATGTTATAAAATAATTTAAATGAACATATTTATGCTTGGGAATGAACAGATTTACTAAAATTGAGTGTTAATTAATGGCAATGCAGTAACAATATTGCAATCTTATTCTTATAACTGGGTAAGCAATATTCAAATAAGGAAGGTGTGGAAGACAGAGAAATACCACCAATCAGATGGCATCTTGCATTCTTCTCTCTATACGTTTTACCAGTTTCCTTAGCAGTTATTCTTTTTGCCTCTAATAAGCACTCTGAAACCCATATACTTATTCACTTTTTGACTGCACTCTTTCCTTTGCATTCCTCTCCAATAGTTTCCCTCCATCCGTAAACATGCGTTACAGATATACTTTCTTTGTTAATTGCTTTTCTCTCGTTCTTTTCATATGACAAACTATTTCAAAGTTGATTTACGTACTGTATCTATCTGTTTTCACTTCACACTGTTTTCGTATTCATCATTCGAGGTATGATCATATAGCATCTCTCCAGCTACCCTTACTTTAGTATCTTATTTTCACTGCACCAAAACGCTTTCTTAATCTTTCACCCAATACCCTTGTCTCACCTTCATACATGAATATTGAAACCAGCACACCATGATATGCAGCCATCCTTGTATTCTTTGACAGATTCTCATTCCTGGCATACAACCAAGCGCACCAACTATTTGTAATCCAGCATTTGCCCTTTCTACATACCTCACTTTCAAACATGCATCGTTAGTATGCAAACTCATTCATCTGTTCCAAATTCATCCTATTAAATTCATTCTTCACCACTCTCAAACTTAAATACTTTCACCTTCTCTGCATTTTCTTTGCATTAATTCTCATCTTTTTACTGTGTCATGCTTCTTTCAGTTGTGCAACAAGAATCCTCAAAGAATGCCATCAGCATACAATACGACAGCTCACAATCTTATCTCATAACTTATCACCTAACTCACTCATAGTAATGTCTCTGAAAAATGCATCCATATATATATTAAACAGCTACTCTGTCACATCGTTATGATATTTCAGTGGCAGTTCAATATATAGTGGTGACCCTTCCTCAATAGTAAATCATTCTGACATTCCTTTATTTACTCTCATAGTTGCAATACTGTTAGCATATATCACTCTAGCTGCCTCAACAACTGGTCATTCATACATATTCTCTCAGCGTTTTTCACACATTACTTCTATTCGCTCCGTCAGATAATTTCTCAGCATCTATAAAAGCACAGAATACTTTCTTCTTCACACAGAGATAATAAAGTTCGTAGACTGAATTTGTTCCCAATCCTTTCAGCCTGTACTTATCTCTTTATCGAAAACACTCTTCTACCGCTTCCTCGAAGATATTTCGAACACACAAGTGTATTTACATCACAAAATATATATATATATATATATATATACAAAGTATAATACAATGTATTATGTATTATGTATTATGTATATATATATGTATATGTATTATGTATTATACTTTGTATATATATATATACAAAGTATAATACACAAAACTATGCTCGTTCAAAGAGCCTGGTGATAGCATTGGTGGAAAAATTGCGATAAAATCAGTCCTCCACGGGAGGGTAGTTGCCTGAGCGCACACAGTGAAAATCATCACAGATCAATACGTAAGGCACCTGAAATCCACCACTGCCCAGTCCTTTTCTGTACACTCTCTGAGATCTATCTCCCTAGAGCAGCGTTGGCCAATTTTTTTGAAAGTATGAATAATTATTAAATTATATTAATACTGTAATTAATATACATATAAATACTGGAAGACTAATATAAAATGCTCTTACAGATTATTCTTAATAGTAAATGATAACACTTTTGGGAATAAGAGCTAGTCATTAATGATGATCCATTTTTCCTTTCTTCTATCAATAAAGCTTCTTTAAAGAAACAAAGTTTAACATTATTGAATATCTTAACTACTTTTGTTTTGTCCCATTTAATGTTGAAGTCATATTCAACAAATCTTTTAGCAAGAACAGTTATAAATTTTAACCATCTTAAGATCATTTTTATGCTTGTTGACTCTATTCTTTAGATTGTTTGATCACCTCCACATATTCCTCAGCTTTGCACAAGCTATGTTTTAAAACAGAATGGTATTAACTCCTGACCTAAGATTTTATCTGTAATTATCCTTATTATGTAAGGTGGTAAATACTGTGGGATCAGGTTTATATGCTACTTGTAAGTTACTCTTCTTAGTAATTTTTTCAAACCAAGTTTGTAAGTGAATATGAAACTAACAATTTGGTATGTATTGTATTTATTTGGCTATTAGTTTGCATATTCTGGAAATCATTATATCACTATTGTCTATAATTTCCATTTTTTGCAATAGTAGGAAACAGTTATACTCAGAAAGATATGAATGTTGTTTACATTATTTTTTAGTTATTATTTTATAGTTGCCGGCACGAAAGTTGGAGGAAAATAACGCATGCGTGTTGTATGTCCTTATCCTATACTCAGAAAGATATGAATGTTGTTTACATTATTTTTAGTTATTATTTTATAGTTGCCAGCACGAAAGTTGGAGGAAAATAACGCATGCGTGTTGTATGTCCTTATCGACTGCAGTGATCTGGATTTACCCAGAGTTCCTCTTACTAAACCGTAATGGCGTCTACTTCTGATTGTAATATATTTATTCAAGGAAAAACTTTAAATAGTCAAGCTTGAACGATTAATGTTTTTAATTATCTAAAGGGAATATATGGAGATAATAACGATGCAATTATTAAAGAGACCAGCAAAGCAACAGGTGTATCATATTCAACCTGTCGAAGAATAATTGTTGACAAAACTACACCGGATTCGGAAGAAATAATTTGAACCCCAGATAAAAAATGACCAAGGATATCTGCATTAATTGATGTCAACGAATTTGATCTTTCTGTTATTCGGGCAACATAATCTAATTTTAATTTTGTGGACTTATATTTAATAATCGAAAATAATTAAACAAAAAAGAATTTCGCTGATTAATTATCAATATTTAAACAACTACAGGTAAGATCAAAACTATATACAAGTATTCAAAGGTTATTACAAATTATATTCAGATAAACTATAACAATCTGTATCAGATGAATCATAGTTGTCCGATGAGTTTTCGCTTTCGCCATTAATTGAGACGATTAATTCTTCTACATTTTGATCAATTGTTGTTTGATTTTTCATGTAGTCATTTTCTATTTCGATGACATGTTCACAACATGCCTGCCAATCTTCAGATGTAATGCTGCTGACTTTTTGTTGGAATAAATTTTTCACATCTTCCAATTTAAATGTGACATTATTAGTAGCAACATGTTGTTTAATTTGGCCCCAAATTAATTCTATGGGATTAAGATGGGCGTAATAAGGCGGTAAGCGTAGAACCTTTATTCCATGACTTTGTAAGAGTTCATCAAGTACGTACTGCTTGTGATTTGGTTTGTGAACTCGAATTAGAGAATATAATTCCGCTTTCAACATATCAGGAGAAAATGGGATATGTGTCTTTGGGAATATACATAAACAACATGCCAAAATTCATCAAAATCATGCAGCAACCATTTTGTTTAAATTTGGCAGATTTTATATGGAATGACCCATATACAAGTATTCAAAGGTTATTACAAATTATATTCAGATAAACTATAACAATCTGTATCAGATGAATCATAGTCGTCCGATGAGTTTTCGCTTTCGCCATTAATTGAGACGATTAATTCTTCTACATTTTGATCAATTGTTGTTTGATTTTTCATGTAGTCATTTTCTATTTCGATGACATGTTCACAACATGCCTGCCAATCTTCAGATGTAATGCTGCTGACTTTTTGTTGGAATAAATTTTTCACATCTTCTATTCGTCCGATGAGTTTTCGCTTTCGCCATTAATTCAGAAGATTAATTCTTCTACATTTACATCAATTGTTGTTTGATTTTTCATGTAATCATTTTCTATTTCGATGACATGTTCACAACATGCTTGCCAATCTTCAGATGTAATGCTGCTGACTTTTTGTTGGAATAAATTTTTCACATCTTCCAATTTAAATGTGACATTATTAGCAGCAACATGTTGTTTAATTTGGCCCCAAATTAATTCTATGGGATTAAGATCGGCGTGATAAGGCGGTAAGCGTAGAACTTTTATTCCATGACTTTGTAAGAGTTCATCAAGTTCGTACTGCTTGTTATTTGGTGTGTGAACTCGAATTAGAGAATATAATTCCGCTTTCAACATATCAGGAGAAAATGGGATATTATGGCTTGCAAGCCACTCTTGCATTTCCTTTTTTCTGGAATTCGATGATGGACTTTTATTTATTTCAACGTTGTGATATGGAGCGTTGTCAATAACTAAAACGCTGCCTACAGCACAAAATAATGCAGATAATGTATTTAATAGTAGATAGATAGTTAATACTTACTAGTAGTTCTATACTATTTACTTAAATTTATAATATAATTAGAAAATAATATTTATTTTTAATTCGAAATAATAAACATTCGAAACTTATTACCTTGTGGCATATTGGGAATTAAATGATTTTGCATGTAAGTCAAGAAATTTTTGGAATTCATTTCCTTATGATAATCTCCTGTCTTCTGTAACGCATTATAAATTAATAATCCATTGTTGATGAATCCCATTTTTCCTCCGGCATGGCATATGATTAAACGGGAACCTTTATTATAGATTATAAATTAATACAAGGCTATACTTTTTAAAAATTATTAATTAAAAGTATACCAACCTTTATGTTCCGGAACAAGCAACCCTAAACAATCACGATCTTCAGCAGATGATGTATTTTCACTGTTTAACATTTGCCAGGTTTTTACAACGGTGTGATTGGTATTAAGCTACGTTTCGTCCATATAGATGACTGGGCGTTGCTGTTTTCTGTATAAGCGCACATTTCTTATATATTGTATTCTCCAATTCACAATTTGCATTCTCTCCTTTGAAATTTGTCGATTTGATTGGCATTTGGTCCATTTAAACCCTAACCGCTTGATTATTCTTCGCAAACTGGAAATGCTGCTGCTGAAATCACTATTTTCAATTAAATATCGATGAACGCGTTTTGGTGTTGGAAAGGTCTTTCCTAATAAATAAAAGTTATTGATTGTTCTTCGTATTAGAGAGCAATCAAATTCGTCAATTCCAGTTTTGGGACGAGAATGATGCCATTTATTAGGTGATTTAAAACTGTCTCCTGTTTCGCTGTTATTTCTCCGCTCCTTTTTTATCCTAAATACTGTATTGTTCTTCTAGATACCCCAATCAATGCTGAAGCACGCTCAATTCCGTTTTTAAGTGGTATTGTCATTTTCTGACTCAGTTTCACAAAAACTAATAACATTAGAGATTATTTCTCTTCATTGACTGTGAATAATTTTATTTTTTACTTTTGACATGACTGACTACTAAAGAATTCCAATACCTGACTTGATCTGACTGTAAAAGCAATTGACCTTAATTTTCAAGTTGTAAACTTTACTACCACTGACAAGGCTCATCTTCCATGCATTCACCCTATTTGTAACAAATAGATTCCTCTTACAAGTAGTATGTGATTGGCTGGTTACTGCGCATTCACGTTTACAGTCACAAGACAGTTGAATATACCAGTAGCTTCACCATGGAAGCGGGGTTCAATTCTGGTCTCCCCTTTTCAGTTTGTCAGTGGGAGTCTATGCCTGGCCCATTCAACCTTATCCTTCAACCAGTGATACACTGTAATAGTGGCTGTTGCCAAATATATGCCTTCTGTGATTTGGCATTGTAATTCAAACTAAGCTAATATAATCGGCCCGACTTATCGATTTATGTGCTCCACAGTTAGGCAGATTCTTTCACGCCAGTAGTAATGAATGGGTTGGATTTGGCTACTTGATAATCGTCACTGATTGGGAAATGACACTAAAAAATAAAATGAATTCTACGAGGTAAAATTGTATTCAGTTACAGTCAAACCCCGATAAGACGCCTCCTGTTAAGCCGCCACCCTCGCTGACCGCCAAGAAATTTGACCAAAAGGATCTTCTCTATGTTAATGAAATAGGCAAATCCCGATAAGACGCCATCCGCCATCCGCCAGTAGAAACGTCTAAACAAAAATATTCCTTTTGATATTGTATTTGTCCTTGTTAATCCGCCATGGGCATGTAAGGAGACTCACATCCCGAAGTTCATCAGTACTGCATATGGTATTATATATTGATATATTAAAAGCTCTGATTTATTTGTAACCAGCGGGTGGGAGAGCATGTATCTCTTTAAACCTGGTTTGCACCTAGGTTATGGAAAATTTAAGAACGTAAGAACCAGATCGTTTCCACAGCGGCTAGTCACGTGATGCGAAATCTTGTTAATGTTTCACGATTTCGCAACGTTCGCGAAAACCTCCTCTGTTATTTGTAACACGCCAGCCATCCGTTATATAGGTGAAATCCGTTATGTCCATTTGCTTTCCAAAAAATTTCTTACTGTTTTCTGTATAGTACTATATATATACATATATTGTAAAATATGCAGTTTTTTAGAAATGTTGTTTGATCAAATGGATGCTAAATATAAATGTACTATATTTTTTTTTTTTTTTTTTTACTAACATATTATCAATTTGTCGTTTGTTCAGAAAATAAATGAATTTTAATATTTGCATATTATTTCAAGACTCTGAAAATACAGCTTAGCTAAATCAATCTATGCAAAAATTTCAGAAAGATTGCATTCTGAACTTTGTTTTTTATTAAACTATTTACTTAGTAATTGAATAATAATTTTTAGAAATCGATTATTTTTCTGGAACAGTAACCGATTTATTTTCTAAATAAATCATTTACTGTTTTCTAGAATAAATTGAAATATTAAATCAATTTCTAAGTAGCCGATTAAATTAAATTAATTTATAATGTGTAACTGACAGTTTTTTAGATTTTTCTAGAACATAAATTTCTCTAGATCAAATAGAAATTATTATAACGCGTTTACGAAGAAGAGAAGAAGATCTCCGTGAAATTTTATTAAGTTGATAATTTATTTTAATTATTTCTGCAGGAAATGCAGAAGTTATGATCATTTTCAATATTTTAAATGTTGAAAATGATCATAACGTTGTATCAACTAACATATAATCAATTTGTCGTTTGTTCAGAATATAAATGAATTTTAATATTTGCATATTATTTCACGACTCTGAAAATACAGCATAGCTAAATCAATCTATGCAAAAATTTCAGAAAGATTGCATTCTGAACTTTGTTTTTTATTAATTAATTTATCATCAAGTTAACAAGCTAAAAGCTTTTGCTTTTAATACTGCTAGATAAAGTAGTCACAAAAAATCAATTTTATAACAAATATTCATTTTGGAACTTTTAGTGAAATTTTTAAGTATGAATTATTTACTTGTTGCTATTTTAAACAACATTAATAAAATATCTGCAGCAATATAAATGAATTTTCGGATTGTTGAATATCTCGAAAACAAAAATAATTTTATGTTTAAAGGAAGAAAAATTTATTTAAAAAATCAATACCGAATTTCCGAAAAGTAACATGAATTCTGAAGTAATTCCTCTGAAAAATTTATAAGAAAATGGATACTCTGCCATCTGTTGATTAAAACTTGAATTGATTTTTTGAATTTTTATAAAATTTAAATGACCTTACAGTTTCATCCATAAAAAGAGGGAATAAAATAAAATAAATTTATTTTAAAATACATATAATCTGAATTATGATGTTTCGTTAAACGTTTCTATTTTGCTGGGATGAGAAATAATTTTGTTTTAAGCAGTATAAATAATTTTTTTCCAATTTTCATAAAGTTTAAAGAATATTAATCACGTTTAAAACATAAAAAAGTTCCTAAATAAATATCTAACTCTGAAAACTTACAGTTCTCATCCATTATGTCCTTGAACCATTTTGGATTGATTCCAATTTAGAAAATTATAGAAAGTTTTTGGGTTTGCGTGTGGAAGACCTTTATATTCTATTAAACGAATAAAACTTATCTATTAGAAACAAAGTAAAATTTTGATTAACCTCTTAATTTACTTTCGTAAGAGTCTTTTACTTAACATTGTTTTAACTAAAGTTGATTTTAATCGTGATTGATGAACTCCGTATATTCGTAGACAAGCGATTAAATAGTTTCCATGTTATAATTCTAGAAATCTAATTATCAGAAAATTAAATTTTCATTGGCTCAATTTAATTACGAATATATTAATTTATTAACAGAAATCTAAATTATTATATAAATTACTGGACACAGTGTTTTATTTAATTATATTTTTCATTAAGTATGAAACAGTTCTGTATATTTATCTAATAAATATATTTCTCTCTAATAGCAGCTGATTTACTATCAGATAAATATACAAATATTAAATAAATCGTTTGCTCAGAAACTGATTTATTACTTTTAGATTTCTTTCATAAAAAAATATATGTGTATTTCTTCTAGAGAAATCTACAATATTCTAGAATCTAGATAAATGTATAAAACGTTAATCGATTAATTAACTATAATTTTCGAATAATTGATTCGATTAAATTAATCGATTACTATGCCATTGGTTTAATATATTTTTATAGATTTATTTAGAATATAAATTCTGGAATTAATATGTTTAACTTCAGTTACATTTTAAATAATAATAAAAAAAAAAAATGCATTAATTTTCAATTAGCGCAAAAGTGAGTTTGATTAGATTAAACTATGTTTACTTGCTACTAATTTGATGAATTAAGTAAAAGCCAAAAAAATAAATAGAAACTCGGAAAAAATAATTGAAGCTTCATTTGATTATTTTTAACTAAACATAAAAAATAAAAATAAAACTGTATTAAATATCAACGATACAGTAGAAGATTTACTTCTGTTTTTAGGTAATACTAATAAAACTTTTAAATTCAGTTTTTATTTCTTTGTAAAAATTAATATTACTAGTATCAAATAAACTCCAAATAAAAAAATACTTATATTCATATAACTAATATTTTTGTGATTATAACTAATATTTGTGATTGTAATTTTTTGTGATATATTAACCGGAAATAAATAAATCTAATTATAGATGTTATTATTTAAAGAAAAATTAATTAAATCTCATAAAATACAAAAACCTCTTAAACATGCTTTTAAATTATTAAATTTTCGTTTCAGTTAGAAAAAAAATTAAAAGCAATTTTTAGAATGCATTTGTATGCGAAGGATATACAGTATATACAGATTTAAAGTAAAATAAAATAAAAAAATATTATTAAAATAAAAGAAATTTAAAGTTTACAAAGTATTTTAAAGTAGTGACATTTTGAAATCCATTGATTAGAAAGAAAATATATGATAAACTTTGTAATAACCGTAATACAAAACTTACAAAAAAAAGATTTGATGATAGACACATTAAAAAAATTCTGCTTATTAAAATATTAAAAGTTAAAAAAAATTAATAGACTTTATTACATAAGAATAAATAAACTTTGGAAGAATAAACTAAGAGAAAAAAAATAAACTTTTGTGATAAGTAATTAAGAAAAAAATAACGGAATCAAAAGAAAGATAAATTGCAAATTTCAGGAAAGATAATAAAATGATAAACTTACGAAAGACAACTAAAGCTAACAAATAAACAGCACTGAAAGAAAAATAAATGATAAATAATTAATTCCATAAAATAACAAAACAATATCAAAAATAGCTTTAGTAAAGCAATAAAAATAAAGAAAAAGTAGTAGCTGTTCATAAACGTTTCTTATCTGGAATTTCGTGATGTTTTTGTACATATCATACCTGTTGTGAAATTTAACGTTCTCGCTAATTACCACAAGTTTATTATTTTCTCATTTGCTGTAAACATTGTTAGATTTCTTTGCATAATGTTTTTAAGTAGCCTTCGTTTATTATTATTATTTATCATCGAAGTTTACAATTTTTTATTGTCTTATGGTCATTACTCTTTTTGTTTAATTGTTTATGAACAGCTACTACTTTTTCTTTATTTTTATTGCTTTACTAAAGCTATTTTTGATAAAAAAAACTTCACAACAGGTATGATATGTACAAAAACATCACGAAATTCGAGATAAGAAACTAAAGCAACTTAGAAAACTTTATAATGCAGATTTAAAAAAATATTTTTCGCGTTAATTTTTCAAAAAATCTCGAATTTTTCTTCAATATTTCGGAAAAAATTCAAGAACTTGAAAAAAAATTTTTTTTTCTCTTTAAAGTATGTTGATCAATTAGCATCTTGGGAATAATGTTTAAAACTCGATACGTTATCTTTAAGGGCAGAAATATTGTAGAGTGGAACAAATGTGAAGCGTACTTCGTGTTAACAGTTGAAAGGACTTTCTGTTTGGAATAACAATGATTTATATTGAAGACTGGCACAAATATCTGAGTAATATTGGTGCATCACGTTAAGGTAGAAAAACAAAAGCAATTTTTTTCTGAAACGTTATACTTTAAATATCACAATTTTTGGTAAATAATTAGTAAAAATTGAAGCAAGCAAAAAATTAATGATTCAGATAATTTAGGCGCAAAATATTTGCATAAATATCCGGTTTAAACTATTTATTGCTTATTAATTTTAACAAATTTTAATGGATATTTAATTCAAGATATAAAATACGCTAATTGTTCAATTTTAAAAACAATATAATGTTTAATATATCCTCTTGAAATAATTTATAATTAAATAATTTGTATTCGGCTTTGATAAGATCAGTCTTTTTCATTCATTTCACTACCAAAGCTGTCGAAATTTTTTATCGATTTAACGGAAAGCGAATTGGATGTATTCAGGATCATGCCTCTAAAGGAGGAGCGGTATTTATTGCTACTGTTTTCTTTGTGGTCTCTACATTTTGCTTCTTGATGAGCTTCTTTCTAAAAGGAAAGAAGATATCTTTAGACATTCCTGTCGAAATCGATGAATATGAAAAAATAAAGCGCTATCAGAAAAAAATTATACTGGTTTGTGGCTTGATTTATATCTATTTGGTTATCGTTTTTCCTTCGATTTTATGGACAGTTGGCCTTTCCGCTAAAATGTATGATATTAGTGGATTTCTATGCGTTTTGTTTAGCACTGTAGTTAGTATATTTACAATTACTTTTATTTTTTTCTTATTGATGCCATTGATAGTCGTTATCTATTCTTTTGATTTAAAATTGAGGAATTTAGATGAAGAAAGTCAGAATGCCGTTATGATTATGAATCACATAGAAATGCAAAGAATTATGAAGAATCATGAAAAGATGTATGCATTTCTTAATCAAATAAATCAGATTTTCGGAAATTGTATATTCGTTGGCTATTTTTCCTCCATCTACTTCTTATGTCTATGCATGTATAACGTCATATTAGGTCGGTCTGCAATTGTTTTACTGAGATATGTTTTGATTCCTGTCGGCATTCTTCAGTTTCTGGGTTTACTCTTCGTTTCCAGACAGGTCTCCAGGATGATTGTTCGTATAAGTCATTAATTTTATTATATATTTTTATGAATGTTTTCCTTTCGACTCTGTGAAGAAATTTAAGAATATTCTAGTGTATGACATTATATGTCTTTATTTTTTCAGTTCTATGGATCTTACCAAGAAATAAGAAACTTTTCTTCTTCTTCATTGATCCTAACAGAAAAGCTAAGAGTATGTTATGTTTCTTTAGAAATTTATTTAGGGAAAAAATTACAAATTTAATATTTTGTACTAAAATCTTTCAGATGTATGCTTTATGAAACTCTTTTGTGATAAAAAAAATTGGGTTTTCTTGTGGAGGATTCTTTACTCTATCCAGATCTTATCCATTAAAGGTAATTTTTTTTTCCATAAATGCTCAATCTATGGATTATTAATGAAAACTAGGGATGATTCGATACAAGTAAATACAAGTAAAGTATCGATACTTTTGATTCGATACCAAGTATTTTTGGCATCGATGCTTTTTTCCGCTACTTACTCGATATCGAATATAAAAATACTTGTATCGAATCGTTATCTATCTATTGTTTCCTGCTCTTTTAATACTATTTAATAATCTTGAATTGAGTAATTTTTAGTGTGTTATGCTACGTCATTTATTTTTTCTTAAATTACAATATAAATTACAGTGGAATATATCCTGACTCAAATTTAGCAAGCTTTATAGTTTATGCAATTATTAGTTAATAAGGTACAATTATGATAATTTAATTTTCCCTATTTAATTCTAATTTTACTGACACAAATGATATGATCTAGCCAAGAATAAGCATTATGTGTGATTATTATATATTAAATTTTCAGTTAAGGAAACACTATTTAAAGATCCAAGACTTCATTTATGCAATCCAAAATTATTTAAGATTTTTGGTTCAATTTAAAAACTAGACTTGCAGGGATAAGAAACATCTGTCAGTCATTTCAAAAGTGGTACCATATAAATGCAGATACTTTATGAATAAACTTCAATAGCAGATACATATAAATATGTAAGAATACTGCAAAGCTATTGAATTTTAACTCAAATATTTATAAAAATTATATATTTACATTAAATACTAAACAAGTACATATTATTCTTTTTCCACTAAAGGAATAGGGATAAAACGAATCAAAATTTGGAAGTAGTTTCACAAGCTTTTAATATATGACTATAATATACAATATCAAAAAAGTACAGCAAAATTTGATTGCTGATGCATTGTCAAGCTTACCTGTAAAATCATAAGAATATGAATTTGATACACAGGAAGGGATGGTTTGTCTCATCTTAAAGGAACACAATTGTTGTTGTTGAAATTATACTCTTTAAGGTACATACTCTTCAGGATCCTGCACTTCTATTATTACTAGAATATTCTGTTAACAGTTGGCATGAATGTGCGGAATTCATTTTGTAATCATTTCTATGCATTCAAGAAAAATTGAAGGGTTGCTTGGAATAACAATATATCTGGAAAATTTATGTTTTAAGAAAAACAGAAAATCCCCACACATCAATACAATCATATTAAATTAAGCAAACTTATACAAAAAAAAAATGAAATAAAAATAAATATTTATTTGATATTTTCATTAAAATAAAAGTAATTGCAGATTTCAAACTGTTTTTGATAATGAAAAACACTGTATTTCCTAATGTAAGATACATTGTTTTTCACAATATGCTTATTCTTTGACTTTGAATTAAATAAATATCTGAAATATATTCTTTTACAAAATGCATACATATATATTTATATATTATTTCATTAATTTGTGATGCTATAAATTTATTTTTAAAGTTCTGAAATATCTAACAAAAACTTATAAATAAATATAAAATTTCAAGCCATAGCTAATATTCAAAATTGTAATTTATTAATATGCTAAATTATCACAATAGATATTCTTTGATCGTTAAAATAAAAACAAGTAAAATTTAAAATTCTTACTCAATTCATTTTACAATTGAAGTAATAACAGTCTAAGTATCATTGATTGACAATTTTATTTAAAATAAAAAATGTTTTCTTTTCAAATAATTACAAACATCAAGAATACTGCATGCTTTGACATTTGATTGGAAGAAAATTAACTTTCTTAGCTATTATAACAAATGTCTTCATTGTAAATTATCTTAATTATCTGTTATATTCATTTCTTTAATTAAAAGGCATGTTTTAAGAAAAGTTTGAAGAACATATTTCAAATTATTGTATGAGAAATAGTTTAATTATAACTAGAATTATTTATTATAGCAGAAATTAATATGACAGTAATGATTTTGACATAAACATAGTTCTCAAAATATTTTTATTAAGTTCATATTTTTGTAATTTATTATTATTATTTAGCAAAACTTCAAAAGATTTATTAAGTTAACTCTTTAAAAAATCTTCCAAATGATATAGCAATATGATTATGAAATATAGTGTATAAACATTTTCTATGAAAACATGGTCTAGTATTAAAAATTTTTGTTGAACGGCATTGAAAAATTTCTTCTGAATGAAATAGAGGAAGAAAAATATTAATCTCCAATTATTGTTCAATCTAACACATTGATTTGATTCAATATTAAATTTTTATTTTAATTGCCCTATCAGAAATTGAAATTTATTTTTTATGTATTCAGCAAATATATGGATGATCTTTTTCACAACTGCTCATCTTGCAGATATTATATAATCTATATAATTTTCAAAACTATCATTATATCATAATTATAATGCAAACTGAGGCAGATAAAAACAGAAAAATATCTTATATAGAATACAATATAACAGAAAATGTAACAAAACAATGAAATTAAATTTTGTATTAGTATTCTCTTAATTTTTTTCTAATACTGAGTAGTTCTACTTTGTTTTCTTAAAATATGAAATTCTTTTTTTTTTAATTTCCTCTATAGATGATATTTCTCAACAGGATATAACTAAAAAAAAGTATGGGTAGGCCTCAATTAGTGCAAATAATGGGTTCTACGAATTTCTCACATTATTTGAAGTATTAACTATATGTAAAATATGGTAACTGGTTCTTACTTTGTGAGATTCCGGTCATTAGCCAACATCACAATGAATAATCACAATACTAATTGTTTAATAAATATTTATTTTCATATTTTACATCGTTGTTCATCATCTAAATTAATAACTTACCAGGAATTGTCCTCATACCATCATCAAAATCGAAACCAAAATAGCAAATCGAAAGCGGTTATCATCATCAAACTAACTGCCAAATCAAAACCAAAATAGCGAATCTCATCATCAAAAGTATTCCTCCTTTCATCCATTTCGATATTTTTTAAAAGAGAAAATTCTGTACTATATTGTATGTATATAATAACAAAGCTGAATAATAGTAATGTTAAATAGCTAATGGCAAAAAAGTGTTTAACCCCTTCAAAGCCAAGTGACAAAAAAAAGCCCATCTTTCTGGTGTTTCACCTCTTCAAAGCCAAGTGACTAGACTTCTCCTCGTCTAGTTTTATTAACCAAAAATTAACACTAATTTGTTAATTGACATCATAAAAGGGGACGGACCTTTGTTAGTAAGATGGTCTATGCTTACAACTCGCATTAATTGAATATTTGCTCTCACTAACTGGATCTATACTTACAACTTGCATTAATCGAATATTTTCTTGCACTAAGTGAAAAACATTAATTTGTTAATTAACATCATAAAAGGGGACGGACATTTGTTAGTAAGACTGGTCTATATGCATTAATCAAATATTTGCTCACACTAAGTGTAAAACGGTATCATTTTTAAAATTAATCGAATATTTGCTCGCACTAACTGAAAAATGGTATCAATTTTAAAAGAGGCGAAGCTTTGTTAGTAAGACTGGTCTATGCTTACAACTCGCATTTGACATCATTAAAGGGGACGGACCTTTGTTAGTAAGACTGGTCTATGCTTACAACTCACATTAATGAAAATTTGCTCGCACTAACTGAAAAACGGTATCATTTTTATAAGTCGCCGAGCTTTGTTAGTAAGACTGGTCTATGCTTACAACTCGCATTAATCGACAGCTTTGTTAGTAAGACTGGTCTATGCTTACAACTCGCATTAATCGAATAAATGGACCTTTGTTAGTAAAACTGGTCTATGCTTACAACTCGCATTAATCGAATATTTGCTTGCACTAAGTGAATCTATGCTTACAACTCGCATTAATCGAATATTTGCTCGCACTAACTGAAAACAATATCATTTTTATAAGTCGCACTAATCGAATATCGCACTATTCGAACTTGCCCTAATCGAGGCCTACCTGTACTTGCATATTTTAAAAATTTGGAATGGAAATGACTAAATTTTAGAATCAAATAAATATAGGGTGTCCACAAGCAAATATCCTCTATGATTATAAATGAGTATAAGTTCATAGCAGTGGATATTAAACACTGCATCCTGGTGCTATGAGAATAAACAGTTCATGGAATTGTTATTTCGACTATCATGATATGTCTCATTGTGGAGGGGAACACCAGAAGGTAATTTCAACAAGTGAGGGGTAAAATGGTAGTGGTTCTGCAGCAATGAAGCTGGTCATTGTTGAATTTACAAGAATAAACAGTGTTGTGATTGTGCAGTATGCCTTTAGATGAAAGTTTTATTGTAAGTCACCAAGTGACAGGATAATAGTGAATTGGTATAATGAATTTCTAGAGAGAGAGTGCATATATGATCACAGGAAAAGATATTCAGGATGGCATCCTATCAATGAGGAAGTTGTGGAACATTTATGAGAGTCATTTGTATGCAGCCCTAAGATGTCCAAGTGCCAAGCTAGTTGAAAATTAAGAGATACCCAAATCCACTGCATCTAAGATCTACACAAATATCTAAAACTTCATCTTTATAAATTGCAATTGATTCATAAGTTGCATCTGGACAATCATAAAAAAACAACTTGGATTCTATGAACATTTACTGACATTAATACAGGATGAGGAAGACTTGTTGTCAAGAATCATTTTTGACAAGGTAACCTTCCACATCAATAAAAAAAATGAACAAGCACTATGTCAAGATTTGGGATAGTGAGAACCCACATATTATTGAAGAGTTCAAATGCAATTATTCAAAAGTCAGTCTTCTGTGCCATATCAAGACAAAGTGTACAGCCCATTCTTCTTCATGAAGGACTTCAGTACTGGTTCCAGTTATCTGGATATGCTGACACAGTAGTTGTTTCCATAACTGGCTGATGAAGCATCCATTGTGAAACCTCCAACCAAAATTAATTAAAGATTGATTACAACAGAAAAATGATTTCAAAAATAGATAAGGAAATTTGTTTTACAACTTGCAATACTTATAACCTTTATAGGCCCAAAAACATAAAACAAGTTTCAGAAGAAATAAAACAGTATTAACTAAAATCATGGCTCTATAACAAATAAGATAGTTAATAGAAAATAGATCATCTTATTTTCATTGCAATAGTAGTAATAGAAAAAAAACACAAAATCATACAAGTTTTCTAGTTGAAAAAGTATTTTTCCTTTAATATGAATCTCCAAGACAATGCTAGTATCTTAATCAAGAAAAAATTTCATGTACTTTAATATAACCTTTATCATAATTAATGTCTTATTGAAGATACCGTTAAAAAAGAAAAATGATTTTTATAATTTAGTAGATTCTAATATAATATTAAAATAGTTTTAGAAACTATCAAAATCATGCATTTGATAAAAAGGTTCTCTCCTCCTAAAATGTAAAGAGAGTGCCATTTATTTCTTATTAGTAGAAAGAAAATTGAACAGGCAATGAAAACCGATAATAAATTAATCACAAGCAATTAATAAAAATATAATAATAAATGAAATAGAATAACATCAAGCTGCTCTTTAAGGTTAAACAATAATAAACGAATTTAACAGCACTTCTGAGCAGTCCAAAAAAGTCTTTATTCCACCAAAATTTAACTTAGAGGAACGTTTTCGGCCACTTTTCAAAGGCCATTATCAACTCACAGATCGTTTTTTTATTTAACTTTAATAATGCACGTTAAGAACTGAGGAGTTCCGTTTCTGTTCTTAGAACAAAACAAATTTAAATTTAAAACATAGAGACGTCTATTTACGTTTTTTAGGGATAGCGCTAAAAAAATTTTTTTCACAACAATTAAGAAAAATAAAACTAAAGAAAAAT
This sequence comes from Olivierus martensii, assembly GCA_000484575.1. NCBI lineage: Eukaryota > Metazoa > Arthropoda > Arachnida > Scorpiones > Buthidae > Olivierus > Olivierus martensii. Next base: position 67,045 of record AYEL01080212.1, read on the forward strand.
AAATATGCACAAATTATAGGGTTTAAATTATAAGTCCTACGACAAGTTTTTTCAACTAACTGAGGAAAAAGCACTTTATATGAAAAAACTTGTCGTAGGACTTTTAATTTAAACCCTATAATTTGTGCATATTTATTTTTCTTTAGTTTTATTTTTCTTAATTGTTGTGAAAAAAATTTTTTTAGCGCTATCCCTAAAAAACGTAAATAGACGTCTCTATGTTTTAAATTTAAATTTGTTTTGTTCTAAGAACAGAAACGGAACTCCTCAGTTGTTCCTTAACGTGCATTGTTAAAGTTTAAAAAAACGATCTGTGAGTTGATAATGGCCTTTGAAAAGTGGCCGAAAACGTTCCTCTAAGTTAAATTTTGGTGGAATAAAGACTTTTTTGGACTGCTCAAAAGTGCTGTTAAATTAGTTTATTATTATAATAATAAAAAGCATTAGTATTCCTGATATAAATACATACACAAATATGTATTTTTTTGCAGATGGAAGAATACAAAATCAAATTAATCATATTTTTATATTACAACGATGTAAAACTTCCATTAAAGTCATTAGAAGTTAAAGATGTGCAGAGTATAGATCATTTTTTAATATAATAAAAATCTCAATTACCTGATCTTTGGTTATCTGAGGTTCCATTTTATCTGACACAGTTTAAGGAAATGATTTTTATTAGCATGTTTAATATCCAATCTTATTATTGAAGCTTCACAGATAGCAAATATCTGTAGATTCTTTAAACTTTCTTACTGCTCTCAAAGGTTAGGTTAATCCAATTGCTATAAAATAAGCGCTTTTGAGCAGACCAAAAAATAAACTTCTTAAAATAACAAGAAATATCTTTATTGAGAAACACTTTCGGCATTAACACACCCTCATCAGCTCATTCATTTGTAACAGTTTTATAATTCTAGAACTCAGAAACATATATGTTAGGAATCGAACATTTCGATATTTATACAATTCAAAATTTAAAACATTCTTTAGGTAAGAACATTAATAAACAAATTTTAAAACAAAAATAAAATATAAACAAAGATATTAGATATTAATAAACAAACACATTGTTGACTTTTCATATTTTAGTTTATTTTAACTTTTTCCTATACATTTCTTTTTACAAATTCAAGTAACCAACATGGTCCTCATTTAACAAAAAATAAAATGTATATTTGATTTTATCACAAAACTTAACACATTCCCTTAACTCCTCTTTCTAGCCCAACAGTGCTGAAAGTATTTAATAAATCAATAATTTTTTCACAGTTCCCTAATGGATTTTGTAATCTTCACAAATGTAAGCAAACAACCTGGGAATTGTCACAGTTATCTATGTAATGGTTACTTAAACTTTAGATTGTAAGCTGAAGTAGATCAGTTGACACTAGTTGAAAGCATTCCTTTAATTGTAATAAAATGTTTTTCTGTTTAGTGCTGAACTGTTTTGTCTCTTACTATCACAAAGTGGCAGGATGTCGACACTCTTAATAAGAGAACTCTTCCTTTGAACACCCACCACTCTCATTCTTGTTTTACTATTCATCTGTTAACAGTGCATTGTTTCACAGTTTACACTCTGCAAACCAGTAATTTATTTATATATAGTGATATCATTGAAATAAACATCATTATTGTTAGATATTTATTATAATGTAGTTAATTCCTGCAAATAGAAAACATCATTCTACTTTGTGAGGAAGTTAACTTTGACCTGTCCTATTTTTTTTTTTATGCACTCTATTATTTAGCATTATTTTCTTATAATCTAACGTATTATATTTTAGTTTAAAAGTTAACTTACATTCTCCGTCTCCGTCGTTAGCAATCACGTGATTCGGAATCGGAACCGTCCTCCGGAAGAGCTGTCCCGGGCAATGATGTCATCCTCTAATTTAACTAAATTTATCACTGATCCGATATGTGAATATAAGAATGATCTGTATCGATGTTTTGTTTGATATAGAAATGAATTGTAAAGATGATGACATGAATGAATTACTCTGTAAGCTAATAACTTTACACTTGTTACGTATAAGTATGTAAATGAAGCAGCATGGGACTGTAAGTCACCCGGTATAAAAGCCGATGAAAAACGGCAACCAATGAGGTGTTGTCTTGATGTAAAATTGGTGAAAGTGACAGTTGAGTTTCTTGTAAAGATCGACGATTGTTTGAAGTTGTATCGGAGGTGGAGGTAGTAGACTTTAAGTAGTATTTAAGGTTCTTGTTTTTGTGAATAATTGATTGTTAGTATTTGAGTTGGATTAAACAAGTTTTGTTGATTATTTGATTGTTGCTTTATTATAGTTTCAATAAAGCATTTATTAACACTTTTGTAAGTGTTTCGAGTCTAATAAATTTATATTTTTTTGTTATTTAACTTGTTTGAGAATTTATTCCAATTATTAGTATAAGTTTTTAACATTGTTTTGTTCGTTCTAGTTCTAACACTTAATCGGCACTTTTAGTTTAAGTTCCGATTTCCGGTCTTGTTTCGTCAGTTAGACGTTACATTGTGTTAGGTTGTTTTGTGGCTAATTAAATTTAAGTTAGAACTTAGAAAAAAGACCTGAGCTCAGGCAGAACTCTGGAATTTGCAGAGTTGCTAACTGTTAGGCTTAGTTATAATTAATAGTATTGCATTCATTCTAATCCGTGACTTTGCAACTTTACCTCTTTTTGAAAATTCAAAATGATCAAATATGGAAAATTACTATATTAGTAACAATTCAACAGTTTAAATCATTTTTAGCATATTTGATCCTCTAGTAGATTTCAATAATATGCATAAATTTCATTCAATTTGGACAACATTTGCATGAGAGCCATTTTACAGATAAATATGATCCAAGATCAATCACTGTTTAATCAACAATTAATTCAGTGGTTCTCAACCATTGTGTCGCCAAACCTTTAATGGTATGCCGCGTAAAATTAAGAATGAATTGTATGTATTTATAAAAATTATATGTATGTATCATATATGTTAATAGTGAAACATGGCACGTAAAATTAAGAATGAATTGTATGTATTTATAAAAATTGTATGTATTTATAAAAATTATATGTATGTATCATATATGTTAATAGTGAAACATGGTTGGCTGGAATATTCCTTTTGCAGTCCTACCGATTCCTATAAATAGGTTATCGTTAGAAAAATCTAACCCTCAAATTTCTGCGACAGCCAAAATTTTTTGTCGTTATTCATAATTTAAAAATTAAGGAATACAAATTAAATTAAAATTATAGTTTCTCTAAAAAGACAAAATCCGCAGGTGGGGCCTTAATAAGGACCGCCATTTAATGATTCCATGTAAGAGTATTCTGTAATCTGAATGTAATAAGAATAAATACAATAATCTATTAATAAATATTCATTGTTAAATCTATATTATTATTTAAAATATTAAAATGTGTTCCGCAACAGAAAAAAAAATGAGAACCACTGAATTAATTCAATAAGAATGTTTCCTTAAATGGTCTCATTGAAATATGTGAATTCATTAATATCAGATAATATTTACAAGAAATGTTAACATTATCTGATATTATTTCTCAAAATATGTAAATATCTTTTCTTTTATTAGTTCATAATATTTCTATATTGCAAACCCATATCAATCATTTTCAATAAGTATAGTTATCAAGTGGGTTATAATAATATATGTATTTTTACGAATTGACATGTTGACAGACAAACTGTAAGCCAGTTTGTCTGTCAACATGTCAATTCAAAATAGAATAAAAATGAATATGAAATACTGCAAGCAAGTAATTCATATTCATTTTTATTCTATTTTGAAATGGAAATGACCAAAAAGAAGGGTAAAAATAATGATATGATTTTGATATTTGAATTAAAAATATCTTAGCAGCTGTCTTATCATAGTAGTATGCATTAAATTTTATATGAATACTAATTGATTTCTATTTTCTTTCTGTATTTTTACAACTAAAAAATATTTTCTAAAGCTATAAAAATAGGGAATGTAAATTCTTATCTCTAGCACTGTTGTCTATGTTTTCTTATTTTTTAAGTGTAACATATACTATTTCTCAAATTATATAATAAACTAAATATTTACTTGCCTGCATTTCATTGAAAATAAACAATAAATTTTATAGTAATTATTTGCTTGTTTAATCAAAAAACTTTTATTGATAGATATGGTAAACATTTTTTCTTATACAGACTATTATAAATTTATGTAGATAAATTATCATTCATAATGCATTATAGTGAAATGAAAATCCGGGCAACATAAATATAACATGGCATTTTCTGCTATTGCTTTAATATAATTAGAAAATTGCAGCAATCCTCACACAACATTGTATTAATAGAATGTGGTTTTGCACTAATATGGTTTAGAATTTGTAGTAAACCTTAATCTCATTCAACACAGTTTCACATAACATAGATTTTATAGGAACCTAACTACCATATTATATAAGGGCTATCTGCATCTGAAATATAGTATAATATACATGTTTCTATTATCAAATCTTCAATCAAAAATTTATTGTTATGCTCTCATTCAAATATTTTAATATCATATTTATTATCTTGCTTTTAGTTTACTCTGTAAGAATGATAGTAATATAATAAAGTCTCAGTAATAAATTCAAGGATTCCCTATACTCAGTAATAAATTTCAAACTTTTCACTTATTATAAATATATTAGAAATATTTATGTAGATATCTAAGTGATGGTATCTGATGTTGATATAAGATAGGGGTGGGCAAAAGGTGGCCCACAAGCTGGATCCAGCCAGCGAAGGTATCTTATACGGCCCGCCGCATAAACTAGAACACATTAAGTTTCAAGGACCACATTTGTAAAATTCGACTCAAAAAGAAAAAAATAAAATAATGGATACTTTGTAGTGTAAAATAATGGATGCTATCGCTAGTGTACACATACACTACCGAGTTACTCCAAATTTTGATATTATCATTTGTTTGTTTTTACAAAATTAATTACATAGATACCTAATGTTTTGGTAACATTCTGATATAATAGGTTGTTAGCCGTCAATCAGTTTGATAAAATACTTATGTTTTTAAAGAAAATTATCTGAATTTATTAATTCTTAAGACAAATTATTTTCTAATGTTTCTAATGAAAAGTAATTTCTACTGATGCATTTGAACTCTTTGCATACAAACAAAAACTAAAAAAATAACACAAGAAAAGTATATTTTTAAAATAATATTGACACACAAATATATTCTTTGTGTAAGTATCACAAAAGTGGCTACACACGTTAGCGAGATTGACAAGAACATGTGCAGATAAATTGGCGCAACCATTATTCTTGTCCCGTGTGATGGTGAGAGGAATATGTTTGTGCAAAAATCAACTTGCTTGAACATGATTAGTCATTTTATGTCAAAATAGTTTTTATTAATTGTTAATGGAGTAGCTAATGTTATCATCAATAATTTCATTACATAATTGCATAATAATAATTACGTAATTACGACACCATAAGGTTAAATTCGCCCTTAGGCACTTTTCAATTTTCATATGACCCGCCTGAAGATTGTTTATCTGGCCCACGGCAGATAATAATTGCCCACCCCTGTTATAAGATATTAACATCAAATGCTGAAAGAAGTCATTACAAAATAAATACAAGCTATTTTCATTACATAAAAACTTTAATACTATATTAAAACTAATCAACATTATAAAATAACCAAGGTATGTTAAAAATAAGTTGCATGTAATTTTGTAGATACAATGTGACATCATATTACATCATCTTATTATCTATTCTTAACAACTGTTAAGAAATGGCTTCTCTAATGTAACAACAAATTATAAAAATTTAATTCAAATATTTAATCATTTAATACATGAATTAAAAGTTATCAATTTTGGAATTTATGAAATATAAATGCTTAAAAATAGCAAAAACAGAAAATATAGAAACACATTTGCAATCATCAAATAAGGTTAGCATAGCTTAAGTGACTGAAATGCAAAACATGTTTCCATTCTGATAAAATAATTTTACTAGGTACTATTCATGTTTTTAAAATTTTATTTTGTCATACAATATTCAGAATTTCATAAGTGCATATATATTTTTTTAATTAAAAAAAAAATCTAATATAATAAATTAAAATAAATAACTAATTAATATTATTTTATAATAGTATATTTAATCCTAACAAATATAAAGTGAAACAATTTTGATTTAAATAAATTAGATTCAAATCCATAAAGTTATAATCAAATAAATTATATAAATTTAATAGGTAAAAAAAAAAAAAACAAATTTTACATACAATCAAGCATTTTAAGATTTAAACTTATTCAAATGTCATGATTCTACAGAATTAAACAAAATGTTTTTCTTTTTTAATTTTGTGAAGATTAAATATTTCACACAGCTATTATAAAATAATAACTTTTAAATCAATCTAGAAGAAACAATTGTTTCTACTGATAATAAATTAAAACTTTCTTTCATTGTGGATACATTTTTTTAAAAGAAGAAAACATTTAATTATTTTATATAATAACAAACTTACCCTAAATTCAATAACATGCCCAGCAAATGTTCCAAAGAACCTGAGATAATGAGGATTGCTGAAAAACACCTGAAATTTTAATTGTAAACTAGTTTTGATTTCTAATATTAAGATAGCTTTGATTAAAAATAAAATACAAATTACTATTTAAAATCATTTAAAAAATTTCAAATTACTGAATTTCATATTACTGTACAGTCTTGTCATATTTATATACATTACAAAAAAATTATAAACCAAATTAGTTAAAAACTGATAAACTGCTCATATGACCCTTTCATTATTTGATCTTGTATTTTTTTTTTTTTTAAATAAAACTTTATCAATTTCAGATTTAATTAAAAATGATAGATATCAGTTCATTATCATTATATATCACATATTTTAGGAAATATCTTGAATAAATATTGCTTGATCAGAATGAAACTTATATTTATTATTGAGATCTTCTAGGAAACAAAGTCTATTAAAAATGATCAATATTGGATCATATGTGACTGACAGCAGACGTTTGATCATATGTCTGCTGTCAAAATGGTATTTCATGTAAATACCGTATTATTATATTTGAATGAAATTCATTTATATTATTGGGATCTTGTCTAAATTTCAAACCCTCCAAGAACAAGAGAGGGTTTGGGATTATAATCCCAAAACCCTCCCTTGTTCTTGGAGGTGAGCAGCACATTATAATCTATAATGTCTACTTAAATTAGCTGATAATGAAAACCATTTAATGTTAATAATAATTTATTTAATGATATCATAACATCCTAAGTTATTATTACATAATATAATTTTGAATGCATTCTGGACTCTTAATTTGAATGTGTTCCAACCTTAATTATTCAAATTCCATTCATCGTTTATGTACTGATGCAGGTCTTATAATAGACCGGAAAGGTTTTACTCTTTGTTAATAAAAGTTTTTTCCTGCTATAAAGGCTTGTCTTAACTTAGAATCAAAATTAATTTGTTTACTATGCAGTAATAATAAAGGAATTTCATTCACATCTTGTAATATTTATATGAGATATTGTTTCTATAGCAGATGTCCAATATTGATCATTTTCAATCTGTTTAGTTTGCTAGAAGATCTCTATAATAAACAGCTTCAGAAAGATGAACATGTAGCATGAGAATAACATAGAGCACTGGAATTACAAAATCATGGCATCATTTTGAGCCATCGGTAAGACTTCCTCATGTCCAAATGTGAATTAAGGGAAGGTTTTGTATTGACATCATTCGTTCACATTCAACACATCAAAAATGGTGAATCTGATACTTAGGCAGGAAGGTTCACATTTGCGATTTCCTTTGTTTATAGTGACTAAACAAGTAAGTATAATGCCACATCTTTTTGTATGCACATTTCTTAGACTTGTATATATATATATATATGATATGATAAATTGCCAATATTCAAGGTTCAATTCAAGTATGAAATTAATTTAAAGTTTCAATATGAAAAAAATGAATATGTATAAATGCAAACTCAATTTTTCATGTTGAAGCTTAACAATACATGCACTTAAATACATAATATATAATGTGCCTTTTGCCAATAAAAAAAAAAAATTGAGGTATCGTTAACCTTCAAGAATTCGTGGGTTGTTAATTCCCTTATTTCCCTGATCTATCTTTTTAAAAATATCAAGAAATTTGTTTCCTGGGTTGTTAATTCCCTTATTTCCCTGATCTATCTTTTTAAAAATATCAAGAAACATAACTGGCAAAGTGGTTTCGAGAAAATATGGAAAGCGAAACCAACCAGCCAGCAGACCCAGATGCTCGTGTTCTACACAAGCATGTCTATCTGGGGAAGTTAAAGAAAGTAATGACTTGCTGAAGCAGATTTCTTCTAAGAATGTGCGTGTGAAATGTGAATTCAATGACATTATTCTTCTTTGCATTCATATTCAGATCAACACCTTGCTGAAGCTGTCTAATGTAGATAAAAATCTTTCAGATTGAGGAATATTTATACAAGATATTGCATCATAATATGTAAATATCTTTTGCTTTTAGTATATCAATAGATATTAATTATTTTCAATAGGCTTTGTTCTCTAATTGATCCCAATAAAATGTGTGAATTTTAAAAGTAATATATAAAGTGGTAACAGCAAAAGTGCAGGCTTCAGCAGTATATTGTACATCTATTTGTTGGCTAGGAAAGGTTTTTTTTGTAGCAGGCTTGGTGGCAAAATTTTGATTGTCCATTTCCATTCAAATAGAATACTAAGGGAACTATAGGAAAGGGTTGGAAGAGGTATGATTTGTTGTCTATCATTGCAGAATTTACAAGTATGTTCCTGTCAGCAAATATATGTACTTAAACTTAATTAATATTCATAAACTTATTAAAATTCATCTCTTATTTTTTTTAATCAAAAAAGTTTGAAATTTCCCATTATTATAAAATAAGATATATCTCTTTATAAGGATAATTATATATATTCCTGGCAATTAAATGAATTTTTCTACAATTTTTGAAAATATTTCATTATGTGCTATTAGTAAGAAGCCATATACAGTGGTGCCTCACAATTTGACACTAATCTTTCGCCGAAGTAATGTCAAATTGCAGAACAATATTTCCCATATAAGACTATGCAAAATAGATTAATTCATTATCGGTCCCCATCCATGAGAGAGATACACTATATTATTACTTTATTATGTGTTTTACTATTGTTAGGGTGACCATTTTTATCATAACATAATGCGGGACAGAGAGCATCCATTGCATACAAAGCACACGTAAATACGTGCATGTGGAAATTTTTTTTGAAAAAATCCTTTAAAGTCTCATTTTAAAACAGAAATTTATTAAAATATATTCATTTTATATAATATTTATTTAAATAGTAAACACTGATAAATATAAATAGGAATCTTTTAAATTCTTCTTTTTAAAAGAGAAAATTCTGTACTATACTGTATGTATACGATAGCAAAGCTAAATAATAGTACAGTAATGTTAAACAGTTAATGGCAAAAAGCCCATCTTTCTGATGTTTCACCCCTTCAAAGCCAAGTGACTATTCTTGGACTGCTCCTCATCCGGTTTTATTAATCGAATAATTAACGGTAATTTGTTAATTGACAACATAAAAGGAGACGGAGCTTTGTTAGTAAGATTAGTCTATGCTTACAACTCACATTAATCGAATATTTGCTCGCACTAACTGAAAAACGGTATCAATTTTATAAGTCGCACTA
>AYEL01080214.1:0-19634 GCA_000484575.1 Olivierus martensii
GTCCGAAAACGTTATATGCAAATAAAACTATTTTCACCTTGCAAATAGTGCTTTTATATTTCAACTTTTATATAGTAGCAAGTGGTAAACTAATATGTTTAAGATAATATTTGTTTTATTTAATGTGTTATTTTTGTTTTTTTATTTACATAATTTTGATAAGGAGATGTCAAATTACATAAAAGTTTCTTAAAAATCAACACTAAACTGTAGAAAAACGTTTTTTTATAATGAAAAAAAAAAAGACACTTGTCAATATATAAATAATCTCACATTCTCATAGAAGACTGCAACAGGCTGTAGGTTGAGCAGGCCTGTTTTAAATGACTAATGTTGAACTTGTCTCCTCACTTATTCTTTAGTTTTAACTATTTTGTGAATTAATATTTATCTATTATGTTAATGTGGAAAAAGACTGGAATTTTCTGTAAAATAACCTGGAAAACCTGAAAAAGTCAGGGAATTTTAGTATTCTGTTTGAGTGGCAACCCTGAGAGAAGCACTTGTATGTGTTAAAATGTTAAAAGATAAATAAACATCCTAAACATTTCTATTATTCACTTTTATCAAAAATATTAATACTTCTCATTGCTAATTATTCACAAAAACGATTCATTGAAGTTAATTTATATCACAGAATTTTTTATTTTTATACACACTCGTATAGATGAAAAATTGTTTATTTTATGTTTTTATCTTTTATTTCAGTAAAATTTATCTATTCTTTCAGCTCTTATTATCTGAATAATCTAATTTGGTATAATTTATTTGATTGAAAAAAATTCATAATTTAATATTAATTTCAGAGCTGAAAAAGAATGGGGTGATGGTATACATGGTCTTGCACTTTCAGCAGCACGTTATAGTTTATTGAAATTAGAAGAGGGCCCACCACATACAAAGAATTGGAGGCCTCAAGTATTGGTTCTTTGTAAATTAGATGATGAATTAAATCCTAAATATCGAAAATTGTTTACTTTTGCCTCACAGTTAAAAGCAGGTTAGTTTTTATAAATATTTTTTACAAAATATATAAAGATATATCCTGATTAAAGTAAATAATTTGAACCAAGATTTTTTTTTTATGTAATCCTGTATATCAGAAAAATAATTTTTTAATAAATATTATGAATCAAAAATTCCTGGTCTGATAGAAATACACCTAACTCTTGATTTTTACAATATTTGAATTGTACAATTTTGCTTCTGCACTGCTGAAAAAAAAATTCTACAAATTTTTGTTTTGCATAGCATGATTTCTGTTTAATATGATTTAAGAATAGAGCTCATGATACTGATATTAATATTTTTGTAAATACTTAAATATTGGATACTGCACAGATATGATTGAAAATATATGAAGCAGTTCTGTTGCATTCTCTCTGCACTAGTATGCTTCCTATGGTAGCAGCTTTATGCACCATATTTATTTTTAAAAATACCTAATTCTTCTTGATTATATTATTAAAAATATGCAGATATATGTAAATGTTTGTATTTCAGTAAATTAATATTTTTAAATTTATTTAATGACATTAGACATTATTTCTATAAATGATAATTAGTTATTTCAAGTTTCTATAATCCAATCAATTTTTAATGTAATTTAGAATTACTATAAATGTTAACTTATCTTGTTAAATTTTTCAATTTTTCCTGTGTAATTTTTTATTTTTATTAGGAAAAGGTCTTACATTAGTTTGCTCAGTTTTAGAAGGAGAATATGCTAAAATGTATAGTGAGAGTCAAGCAGCTAAATTGGTGAGTTTTCATGAAAATTGTAAGAATAAATTTTGCTGTTAAATTTTATTTCTTAAGAAATAATAATAAATTATATTTTAAAAATTAAATTGTTTATCATTAAGAGTTTAAGAAGAACAATGGATGAAGAAAAAGTCAAAGGTTTTGGTGATGTTGTTGTTTCAAGAAATGTAATAGATGGCATTTGCCATTTGTAAGTATAAAATAATTTTTATGAAATACTAACTAAAAATTTTATTTAGACTTTATAAGAATTTCTATTTAATTAGAATATGATAAGTATTGGAATTTTGTTGAAATTTTTTTAGAAAATAAAATGAATGTCTTAGTTTAGAATAAATAAAAACATATTCTAATTAAGCATAATAATTTTATGCATGACCAATAAAATAATGTATATTAATCATTAATAAAAATACAGTGGAAATCATTTAATACGAAAACAAATAATATGAAAAATTGGCTAACACAAAACATTCTCATTGTTCTAACCAAAAAGCATATTTTACCATTGTATTAAAATATTGTAACATGAAACAGATAATTCGTAAATATCTGTTAAGACAAAAAGTTATTTAGTCTCAAGAATTAAAATTCATAAAATTAATTTAAAGGTCAATTAAATCAGTCATAATATAGAATACTCTTTTGAGTTAAAATGAGTAAGTCATTAGATTTATCCTACTTCATCAAGGAGGGGGAAAGTAACAATAACTATAGCCTGCCTTCAAATTTTAAAATTGAAATTATAATAGATTGAGTATCCCCAATTTGAAATGTTTTGAACCAAGAATATTTTAATGTTAGATTTTTTCAGGATTTTGGAATACATGATATGATGGAATTGAAGAGAAGTGATAAAAAAAAATCACTATCAGATCTATTTGACATTTTTAACAATGTATATAAACACAACAAAAAAATGCATAGTTTCACAACCTCACACTGGGAATATTTGGTAGTTTACTAAATCACAGTAGGTGCTACAGTTGTGCATGCATTAGACAATAGATACAAGCTCAATTTTTTAGATAGAACTATTTATTTATTTTCTTAAAGAAACTGGAGTGCTTTCGGCTTGATTAAGCTCTTTAGCAGTTTTTAGTTTATATATGTAAATAGAATAAATTTGAGTTCTAATAATTGAAATTAATTAAAAATTTTTAATTTCTGCTGAGGAGAGCTTAATCAAGCCAAAAGCACTCCAGTTTCTTTAAGAAAGTAAATGTGAGGATTGGCAACCCCCTTTTTGTTGTCACAGAGGTGAGTTGAGGAATGTGAAATTAAAGTCACAGATTAATAACAGGATGTATTAAATATTGTTGTTGGTTCGTTTCGAAGTAATAAATTGTAGATGGTTTATTCAGATGTCAATGCAAAGTCTGAGACTTGACACCTGAGCCATCTGGAAGTTATGTAAGATAGAATCGTCCCCGGGAAAGGTGAGAATAGAGGTTAAATATATAAAAGAGCTGGAACAAGTAAAGTCAAGGCTTTTTGTTCTAAGTCTTGGCTTTGACTTGATGGCTGATTTTGAATGTTGTCTCATCCTCCTATCTGTGCTCTATTCTGTATGTATTATTAATATATTTTGGGAATAATAGAAAAGTTAAAAGTCCTTCTAACAGAAGCATTCTTCAAAGTGTTGGTTGGACTGTGTGTTGTCATCAGTAATTTTGAACTAAAGACTGTGCAAAAAGGTGGAAGACTAGAAGTGAATTCCCTACAAGTGTGCTCCTCATCTATGTAAATTTAAGGTATCTCTCTCTTTGCCTGTCTGGAATCAATATTTGTGTATAGAAATCTCTCTTTAACAAAGAATAAAGAAGCTGTTGAATTTATATTCAATGTTGTTCTCTGTCTGACTTGCTGAACTGCTTCTGCCAGTCATCCTTACTCATGCATCATTTGGTAAATCGTTTGTAGGCTTAACGCCTGTTGTTTTGCCTTTTCCGAATTTCTGTTTCCAGGTCCTGAAAACCAACATAAATAAATAGTTCTATCTAAAAAGCTGAACTTGTATAAAAAAAAATCAGAAAGTGATAATTATTTTGAACTTTATTTTATAGCACAGAGTCTATCCCAAAGGGTTTGCTACTGTGAAAGCAAGTGATATTTTGAAATCTGCAAATCTGTTTGATTTACAGATTTCAAAATATCAGATTGGGATACTCAACTTGTACTATTAGGATTCTTTACCTCTTTCCTCAAGTTTCTTGTACTGTTCAATTCATCCTTCATTTTTCAAAGGGTTAAATCCATTAGATAATCCTTTGAGTATGCCCTATATCTTGCTCTTTTAATAAAAACATAAGTACAGTATCATTATATGAACAAATAGATTATTATTGCATTTTCTTGCTTCAGAAAATTGTTTTATTATACGATTGAGATTTAGTTTTTGCCATTTTCTCTTGAATTTTTCTCAGCGAACAATACCATAAAATGACATCCATCCATGCAGGATCAAATTCATGACTAGGAGCCCATATTAGCTCAGGCTTGATCAGAAAATTCTGATTGGCTGTCTATTAAATCTATCATTGTTTTTCATTATAGATAATGAATATTTTCAATGATTTTCTATTTCTTGATTTTATTATTAGCTAAGGTGAATGTGTTGGAAGGATAATTTTGCAAATACCAGCAACTGATGATCAGAAAAATAAAGTTAAATCATTTGTTAGAAGTCCCAATGACAAAATTGAGGTTTTCCTATTTTGGACACATGAAAGATTATAGTGCTAGGAAAAGAGAGAGACTTAATATGGAATGGATTTATTCAATAGAAGTTATAACTGAAGTTTATAAGATCTTGGCAATATAATTAAATATGATATTTTAAGTATTATTGATTTCATAGTATCATCATGAGTTAAAAGCAACTTGATATCATTTAAAACACATACAACACATATAACTACTAATATTATGTAATATTAATAGTGTTATCCATTATGTGATGATGTAGTATTTCTGCATATCTTGACTGTTGTTTGACTAGCAACATTTTTGCTAAATGTAAATTATTTTACTTATATTATATTAGTAAAAAAATTATAAATGAATAATAGTATTAAATTATAATATAATTTGTATGATATTTGATAAATATAATTTCAACATATATATAAAAATTACATTTAGAATTCAGACTGCTGGTCTTGGTGGAATGAAACATAATACAGTAATACTTGGTTGGCCTTATGGATGGAGACAATCACCTTATGAAAAATCATGGAAGGTATTTCTTGGTAAGTTTATAAATTAAATTCTATGACAAAAGTCTGAATATAAACAAACAGCAAATCTTTTAATATTCTGGAATATATTTTATCTGATGGCTTTGTCCAAAAGTTTTTAACATTTAACTAAATATAGTTATTTTTAATGCAGTATGAATTTGCAAAAATTTGTTTTGATTATCACTGTCTCTAGTATATTATTGGAAAATTAATTTTAAATATATTTGCATAAAATATAGTATCTTGGCTTTTCTAGCTGGAATTTTTAGAAAATATTCAAAAGCATTTCATGTAATGAGCTTATGAATCCAAGATTACACTATATTTCAATTAAATAATCTTGTATGCTTTCTTATACTGGAATAATCATTATGTTGCTTTTTGTTATAATTGGTAATAATTTAGTTAGTTAAATTTTAAATGAGAATATATAATCTTAATAAAATAAGCTATCAGCTATAATACTTGCCAAATTTTTGAGATAAAATACTTTATCAAAGGTCTTCATAAAAATCTAATTTCTTCTAATTGAAACTAATTAGGGGAATATCTACAAACCAAATATCCAAAGCCAAATTAACTCCTAGCATAATAATTTGGAATTAACTACAATTTTAATAATTTAAGGTTATGGTGCCATCATCTATTGGATTAATAATTAATTAATTTAAATTTGGATTAAGGTGGCATTCTATTATTCATCTATTTAATAATTAGACTAATATTATTTTATATTATTAGTCTAATTATATTATTTAATATTATATATTATTTTTAACCATTCTTGAAATAAAAATCATTCCAACACCTGGAATTGAACCAGGAACTTTGGATTAGTGCTCTAGCATCCTACCAGTTAAAATACTGTGGCATCAGGCAGATTTTCATTTCAGGAAGCTTATGTAATTTTCTAATGTTCTGATTAGGCATTTTTAATATTTTATTGTCAATAATAATTTTACTAAAACTTTTATTTTTTAAGCAAAAATATAGAGTTTGATATTTAAATTACTATCTACTATCAGTGTTGCTCAGGTATTTCATGACATAATAATATAATTTATGTGACAACTTAAATTGTATTATGTCATGAAACTTAAATTGTATTGTGTGACATTTCTATCATAACATTAGCACACTGTGTAGTAATAAAAAAATTTTAAATTAAAGTAAATAAATAATTTAGGTTAGTATGAATTAAAATGCCAATCATATGAAATATTTTTAGCAGTGGTCACTATCTGAATTGACTATAAGCTGGCCAAAATCCATGAGAGGTCAGCTGGAAGGTTGAAAGATGAGATTCAGTAGGCCAGGTTTGGATCTTATGAATTTATAGATTTTTACAGATAGTTTTAAATAATCATGTATGTTTTCTTATATTGGAATAAGCATTTTGTTGTTTTTAGTATATTTACAAATAAGCCTTATTCAAAGTGGAAAAATTATTTTATTGTAGAAGTACTTTGGACTTCAAGAAGTCATGACTTCTTGAAGTCGAATGTACTTCTACAATAAAATAATTTTTCCACTTTGGAATAAGGCTTATTTGTAAATATACTAGTTACTTAAGTGGAAGTTTATTTGTACATTATTGTTGTTTTTTGTTTTAATTAGTAATAATATATATAAATAACATTTTATATACAGAATAGAAGAAAAGTCTGTACCACTTCGAATAACTTGATAAATGTCATAGCCCCTTTATAGTGACGTGTAACCAATTTGGATACATGTGCTTCTCATTTTTTTGTATCTTTTTGTCTTTTAATGCAATTAGGCTGAAACTTTCAGTACCTTCCTAAAAAGTCATTATGCATCGATGCATCGTACTATAAATATGTTTGCATATCCCGTTTTTGCATTAAAAACATATTCGTGTGTCAATCTGGTTACACGTCAGCAGATACGGGAGTTTTTTATACACGATATGTTACTAAAAATAGCCTGTGCGGCTGACTCATGGTAGTAGGCGCGACCACTTCCGCTGTTGCATGACATCATATATGAGCATCGATTTTATATTATTCATAATATACATAGAACTTTAATTTAAAGTTAGCAATTATTTTATGTGAAATATTTATTAGCATCTAATTTAATAAATGTATTTATATATAGTGATTTATATTTTTATTTACCCAAATAAATATTCGTATATTATTTATTTTCAATATTATTAAAAAATTTTCATTTCACATCTTAGATATTTGTTGTTGGATTTTTCTTTAAATATCATTTATAAAGAAATATCAAGCTAAGTATTTTTTAAAAACATTTCAGAAACAAACAAACATATTATTAGACAAAAATGATGAATATGACAGGATACCAGATACATGAGTTTTTGAACCAAATATATGATATCTTTTCGAATGCATTTTGGCATTAGACAGCGAAAAAACAGTACAAATTATATTGGAAATATTTGTATAAATATTCAGCTATTTGAATTTTTATTTGATAATGGTTCATTTTTAATTAATATTATATTTTTGATTGTTTTTCAGAATAAAATTTTATTTCATTTAAAATATTGATTCAATTTTATAAACAGTTATCAAATTAAATGAATAATCTCCATTTAAAATCGATAAATATTTTAGAAAATACATCTCTCTATAAACAGGTGTCGATTCATTTATTTACGACAGTAAGGATATTCCTCCTAATTGTTTATATATACAGTTTATTCTTTCTTGTCGGAAGTTTTCAAAGCTTTTTTCAAAAGCCTCTGTTTATTGCTTTCAAAACATTTTTCAAAAGCTGCAGTTAGTAATAAAACAGATGTTTTATTACTAACTGAAACATCTGTTTTATTACTAGCTGTTGTTCTTCGTGTTAGAATCTTGAAATTCAGTTTGCTGCAGCTAGTCTAACGGTACACTTGGCACAAAACATTGGGTTATATCAAATGGCTTCTAGTTCAGGTTTGAGTATAAAAATATAAGTGATTGGACGGAGAATGATGGAAATGAGTGGAGTGACAAGGACAATAATTTGGCTGAAGATAAAACTATCGATAGTGACCATAGCTCAGAGAGCAAAATAGAAAGTGTGAGTGAGTACGAAGATGAGAATAGTTCATGCGAAAAATATTATGGGAAGAATAATTTTGAATGGTCGGCAAAAGAACTACCGAGAAATATGAGAACTCCTGCACACAACATTATCCGCATACCTACCAGTATTGAAAGTCTGAGACATCAAACTGAACCTATTGATATCTGGGATTCATTATTTTCCGAAGAAATGATGAATCCCATCAATAGACATGATGAATCCCAATTAAAATAGACAAATAAAAAACTTGCAACTATTAGAAAGAAATATGCTCATCCAAATAAACCAGAACTTGCTGATTTAGACAAAGTGGAGTTTAAAGCATTTATAGGAACTTTGTTATTTACATCAATCTTCAAATCTAATCATGAAGACGTAGATTCTTTGTTTTCGATGGATGGAACAGGTAGGGAAATTTTCTGTTGTATAACATCTAAACAAAGATTTTTAACAATATTAACTGCACTAAGATTTGATAATCCCGATATTAGAGTTCAGAGAAAGAGTACTGATCCTATAGCTTCATTTTCAGAATTATTTGACATGTTTAGAAATAATTGTAAAACAGGTTATTCTCTAGGAACAACAGTTTGTGTTGATGAGATGCTTGTCAATTTGCGGATGCAAGTTTAAAATGTATATACCAACAAAACCAGCTAAATACTGGATAAAGATAATGTGTTTAACTGATGCGAGGACTAACTATATATACGATGCATATATTTATGCAGAAAAAAATACCTATGGCATAGGATTGAGTAATAAAAAAAAAAATTAAGTAAACCAACACAAGCTGTTTTACGCCTGACAAAATCAATTTATAAATCCAATAGAAATGTAACAGGAGATAATTGGTTTTCCTCAATGGAGCTAGTTATGAAATTAAAAGAACCTGGCTTGACCTATGTTGGTACAGTAAAAAAAAATAAAAGAATGATTCCTAGAGAGTTTCTCCTGTCAAAAATCGCCCAGTTGGAGAAGCCAAATACGGATTTAGTAAAGATATAGCACTGTTATCGTTTGTGCCAAAAAATACAGAGCAGTTATAGTAATATCCTCTATGCATCATTCAAAAGCTGTAGACACTAACAATAACAAACCTGAAATGATATCATTTTATAATGCCACTAAAAATGGAGTTGACGGCCTAGATAAAATGTGCAGTATCTATTCGTCTGGTCGGCGCACTCAAAGATGGCCTTTGGCTTTGTTTTTCATTCTGGTTGGCATATGCTCAGTTAATGCCTTTGTAATTTATAAGTCCACGAATGAAAATTCTAATCTTAGCAGATTTTTATTCATTAAACAACTTGCTCAAAATCTTATAAATTCTCATTTAAATAGAAGAATGCTCAATGACAGGATACCTAGAAATATACGGTCATCAATAGCACAATTTTTAAAATTGCCTGAAATTACAGACACAGTCGACGATGATAAACTGGAAAAAAGAAAAGTATGCCACATTTGTCCTTCTCGAAAAAGGAAAAAAACATCATATGTTTGCACATCATGCAAGAAACCAACTTGTTTAGACTGTTTGAGGAAAGTATGCCTAAACTGTTATACAGAATAAAAAATTATAATAAAAAGTTAAAAATATTTTTTTTTTTATATTTTATTATATTTTTATTATTACATTCTGATATTTAAATAATATTTTGTATTTTAACTACATTTGCCCTTCTCGAAAAAGGAAAAAAACATCATATGTTTGCACATCATGCAAGAAACCAACTTGTTTAGACTGTTTGAGTGGTATTATTTGATGAAACTATTATGAACAGTTAGTTTAAGTCTAAGATCCATGGGACCGAAAAAATTTTTTTGTATTTCATAACAATATTTAAAATTGATTATTGTTTAATTTAAAAATATAAAAATAACAAAATAATAATATTTTGATAATTTTATATTTTTAAATTAAATTATTCTCAAAAACACATGGGTTTTCTGTTTTTTTAAATAAGTGTTTGAATTACTATTTCTCATAACATATTTCGGTATTATTTGATGAAACTATTATGAATAGTTAGTTTAAGTCTAAGATCCATGGGACCGAAAAAATTTTTTTGTATTTCATAACAATATATATAAATTACGATATAAATAGAATATTTTATTCGATAATAAACTTAATGTATGTCGGGAAAAAGTGAGATAAGATGAGTAATAGGAAAATATAGGTTTATTAATTCTGCATTTTATATTTTAAATCGTTTCCAAATATTAATTTGGAAAGAAGTTTTTAACAGCACTTCTATTACAATAAAAATCGCAGTATCGAGTGACTGAGAAGGGGAGAGAAGTCAGACGCTACCGTGTTACTCTGGCATCATTCTAAATGTCAACAAAAACATTCTCCTGCTGTATGCTTTGTTTAGAAAACTATATCTTTTAAACTTATTTCTAATGGCTTTTTTCTTAGTTAAAATCTATAGCTGAAGGTTGTAGATTGCTTCCACTCCTTTGATCTTTTCATTCAATAGCTGTAATCCTGATCCTCCTGTTAGAATGGCCTTACTCAGGTTGTCAGTGAATTTTCTAAATTGCCATCATAAACAATATATATTTAATAATTTTCCAATATGGAATGCATGCATTAAAGCAACGCATCGCGTCGCATCTAATTCTGTTCGCATGTAGATTTTTACAAAAATATCTAATCAGAATTCTCATTTTGTATTTTAAGTCATAAATAGGTTTGCATAGAACAAAAATAATTAAAGTTTATATAGTTTAAAGCAAATTTATTTCCGAAAACAAGATTCTAAACAATATTTCTATACAACCGGAAATAACCTGGGCCAAAATTTGGGAGATATTGAAAAAAATCATAGTGATTTATTTATATCGAATCCTTTTCTACTAAACATCTTAAAGGAAATCGGATTGTTATTATGATTTAGAAATTTATACAAATTGACAAATTTCATATATAAATTAAGCTTAATTTGCATATCATTTCATAAAAAAATTTATAAATCATAAACTATCCAATCCTAACTTAAAATGTCATATATTCTGCATGAAATCATTATAATGTTTACGAAAAACTAAAAAAAAGTCATTAGAAATAATAGTTTGAAAGATATAGATCCCTAAACAAAGCATATAGCAGGAGCATGTGTTTGTTGACAATTAGAATGACTTCTGTAACACGATAGCGTCTGTCTTCTCCCTCCTCCTCAGACACTGCAATTTTTATTGCAGTAGGAGTGTTGTTAAGTAAATAATATAGTCAGTGCGAGTCTATTAAGCGATAAATTGTTTGAATGAAAAGTTGTTGTCAAATTTGCATATGTGTGATGTCAAATTTGCATATGTGCGATATCAAATTACATAATTAAAAACAAAAAATTAAAGGATAAACATAGCTGGACAGTTTTCACATAATTTAAGAGAAGAAACTTGTAGGAATTAAAAGAATTTTGTTGGAAATAGATAGAACACACCGAAATTAAGATATGCCAGTTTAAAAGCGCATGCAAAATAAAACACATCACCAGAAATGCAATACTTATTTCACATTCCTATTACGAGGATAGATTTCAAAAATCTGTTAATGCCAACAAATAAGAAGTCATTAGTGGGCTACTTAATGGTGACCTTCAAATGAACTGATTATGCATATGAGAACATTTGTAAATCCTATCTCATAAACTATAACACATAGGGAAAAATTTCCAATTAGAAACTTGTTCAGCATTCAATTCTAATGTGGAGATTGACAATCTGGATGTAATTAAGAAATAAGTCAAATATAGGTCAAACGAAAAGCACAAAAAAAAAGGAGTTCTGTCAAACAACTCCAAAAAAATACGACGACATTATAAATGGTATTTTGATCAGCTCGTGAACTTCGTCCACAATAACAATGGATCGCTGAGAATGTTTACATCAAGTGTCCACCAATTAGTTGCGAATCAGACACATGACTCGACAAATGTTTGAGAAATAAACATCTAAATTCTCTCCCTAGGAAAAAGGGTCAGCAGAAGTCATGGGTAGTTAAGAGCTGTTGCCGCCCTCAATCGGGGCAGCTATTGGTTCTAACAACTAATTGTTCCGCTTGTTATACGACGCTTGTCTCACGACGTTTGTTCTTCGACGCCTATTCTCTGAGATCTCGAATTGTGCTTCGATGCTCTTAATGTGACGACCTTGTCTTTGTCACTGATTGTATCACCCTGAACCTCTTCTGGTTCTTTACTCGTTTGACTTACTGAGAATCACCTACAAGCTGTAGTGTATTCCTTGCTGCCGTTTTTTAATTCTCCGTAACTCTCAACTACTGGACACACACATCCAACAGTTAGTTTTTAGTTGTGACCTTTTGTTCCACCGAAGATTTCTGTATGTTCCTGAAATTGAAGTTTAATCAAGGGACTAAAGACTTTAAATCAGAGACTAAAGACTGTTATTATTGCTGACCGTTATTTGTGTCTGCCAGATCCACCTCCATGGATTTTTTGTGTCAGGTATCTCTTTCTCTAAATTGGATGATCGTCATTCACATGTATTATGATGAAGATCTCTCTCTCTAAATAAAGGAAGTTGTTCTTTGATAAAAGTAGTCTTTGTGTCGATTTGCCAAACAGCACAATTATTACCTGTCCTTATCCACGTCGCAGCTTCATACCGCTTGCCTGTTTGTTGGTATCATACCCGACTGGTGTCAGATCCTGACTATCACTGTATTTAGGCCTAATGCGTGTCATTATCGTCCTCGGCCCCACAATTGGTGCCAGAAGTGGGATAAAAGTAATTAATTGGGATCAGAAGAGGATGAGTTTGGGTTTGTAAACATTTATTGAACTTTGCCCCACAATTGGTGCCAGAAGTGGGATAGAAGTAATTAATTGGGATCAGAAGAGGATGAGTTTGGGTTTGTAAACATTTATTGAACTTTGAGATAGCTAATAATAAAGCTGATTCTGCAGTTCGGTCAGAGACAACTTCCACAGGGGCATTCAACGTGTTTGCTGGAATAATTCCAGTTATGCTGGTGAATCAACACATGTCACGGATTTTTTTGACACTAGAGGAAATTGCAATCCTAGCATCATGGTCCAATAGGCAAAAACTAGGGATTGCGAAATGTAAACTAACGGGAATTGCAAGAGAGTATGCATGGCAAGATTTTAAGATGAAGAATATCATAACTTATAGTAATTTTAAGGCATAAATGATTACCGTATTTGCCGGCATATAAGACGCACCCTCTTTTTTATACACATTTTTGAAGGATACAAATGATTACCGTATTTGCCGGCATATAAGACGCACCCTATTTTTTATACACATTTTTGAAGGATAAAACTTTATTACTGATCATTATAATGAATTTACATCTAATGTCAGATCAGTCATTGTTTTTATCTAAATCCATAATAGGTTATGGGCCCAGAAAATGCTGAAAATTGTAAAACTGAAAGTTGAGAGTGTGAAGAGACTAGTCGAATCAGTTTCGAAGATTAAGTCATTCATTGTTTACTGTAATTCTCAAGCAGTTTGTCAAGACAAGTTACATCTGGTTATACAAATTTGTAATGTACGCTTTTCAATTTAAAACAATGTCAGATAAAATTGACATGAGTAACATCAGTAAGTTTGATGGCAGAAATTACCACCAATGGAAATTTCAAATGAAATGTGTGCTAAAGCCTAGGATACACTTAGGCTTTTCTGTGCAAAATAGCAGAAAGAAATTTATGCCATATCTAAGCTGAAACAAGGCAGAAAATTGACATTAGCACAGCTCAACTTTCTCATTCTGCTCGAGCTTTTTGCCTCACTATAACCAATCATAGCATTGTTTACATATGACGACATATACATTTAAAACATGGTGGGAAAAAGTGATGATAATTGTCTTATTTCATTCAACAGATTCGAAGCCGTACCATGTTTATAAAGTTTTTCAGATATCTTGTGAACCCAAAAATGCTTTTTCTTCTTTTTCAATTGCATATGCATAGCATATGTTTAAAGTCAAGCTGATTGTAACCATACTAATAACCAACAGCAGGAATGTTATCCATCTTAATGAAAACAACTTCCGATCACATTTGCCAGGTACAGAGAAATTATATTATATTCATTAAATTATAATAGAATTGTGAGGTCTGGTCCCACTTCCGGATACCTCTTCGGAGTTGGAATCCCTCGACCCTTCGGAACCTGGCTGTTTTGACGCTGTCTTAATACTGATTTCAATTTTAATTTCAGTTTGAACCAAACCAGTCCAAGAAAATAACACAACATCCATAAGTAAATCAATTTGCTAGACTTTATTTAAAATAAGAACTTTAAACCAAAAATAACTCGCTAAGTTAGCTGTTAAAACAAAAGTAAAGACGAAGGGTCTTTACTTTTGTTTTAACAGCTAACTTCGTATCCACTGGTAACAACGACAACTTCCACAAATAAACATAAAACAGTCCACCAAATAGTACCACCATGGGATGAAGATGTAGACAAGATGAGGACAAGTCACCATGAATAACAACATTGACACCAGAGGGCTTCTCCATAGCAAGTGATAGCTACTACTTATACACAACCAGATTTGCATATTATTCAAACATAATTACTTTTGTGCAAATAAAGAATATTTTTTTCTAGTCCATAAATCTCCTGTCTTCTTTCAAAATATAATTACATAAAATTCAGTAGTAATAATTATTCCAAACATTAAATAATCAATGATTATCAACAACCATGTACTGATGACAAGGTTACAATCATATACTGCCAAGATGGCACACAACATCTCCAAGCAGTATACCACTCCTCCACACGTAAGATACATTTTTAACTTTTTTTTTAAATTTCCTTTTTCTAATATTAAACAAAAGCACTTTTTTAGAATCTTTACAGAATGTAATGGAAATATAATATAAATAATGATTTTATTTTAAAATGAAAACATTCCATGTTTAAAAAATATTTGAAATTGTTTTTAGAATCTATTTATAAATTATCAGTTTGCTAAATATAAAAAAAAATACAAGGTGTCACTTTTCGTTTCTTAACTGCATTTGTGTGTGTCACCCGCTTTATTTTGCAGAAAACAGAACCAAGCAGAATGAAACTTTTCTGCATTATGCTATTCTGTACAAAAAAGACTCAGTGTGTTCTAGGCTTAAGAGTAAGGTCTGTCAATGCAATAGTACACGACTCTGAACTGAAACCAACTGAAGCTGGAAGAGAACTTGATGAATGGAATAGACACAATATTATTGCAATGTTTACATTAACTTCCACAATGGACTTATCGCAAATAACATTGATCAAAAACTGCGAATCTTCGGCTGAAATACTCAGGAAACTAGATTCTATTTACTGTCAAAAGTCCAAAACCAGCAAAATGCTTGGACATGAAAGATATTATCAATATAAAATGGATTTGAAAGACTCAATAGTACCACATATCTCTAAGGTAGAAAACATAGCCCGAGAACTTCAAGAGACCAGAGAAAAGATTAGCGATACTTTTATCATGACTAAAATCTTAAGATCATTGCCACCAAAATATAGAAACTATAGGCAAGCATGGCTTTCTGTGACAGAAGATAAACAAACCATTGAAATCTGATAGCTTGTCTGCTGGACAAAGAAGCTAATTTAACTGCCTCTGAGAAAGATGAAGAAGCATTTGCAACAGCTACATTTTGCAACATCAATAAACAACAGGATTCAAAACCTCAACGAAAAGGCAAGATCAAAGTGACATGTTATAATTGCAAGAGAAAAGGACATTATGCATGAGATTGTAAGTCTCAAAAAAGGGATAGAATGCCTAGAGATGATAAAAATTCAAAAGAGACTCACAAACAGAGTCATTTCTCTGCATTCAATATACTTGAGAATGATAAATCAGACAACACTGTCAACTTTGAAGTGTGGATCCTTAATAGTGGAGCATTAGCTCACATGACTGGACTCCATGAATACTTCTTTATGCTAGAAGATGTAAGTGAACCAACCACAGTAATTCTTGGGAGCAATGGAAGACCACCAGTAAAAGGAAAGGGCAATATTAAAATCATGAAAATGGTATGACTCCATCATTACCAATGTTTTGTTCGTACCCAAATTAAAGAAAAACCTATTCTCAGAAGGTGTTTTAACCAAACAAGGAATGAAAGTAATAAAAGAGGACAACCGAGCAGAAATTCCAAAATAACAAATTAATAGCAGTTGGATTGTGTGATTCAAATAATCTATATTCGATGCTCTTCAGTACAGTGCTCCAAGTTGAATCAAATGCCACGATCTGTTCAAACCTACAAATGTGGCATGAAAGACTAGCTCATATAAACAAAAATCATTGCTCAAGATGATATCAGCAGGATTTATAGAAGGTGAGAGCTCAAATGAAATCGATGACTTTTTCTGTGAAGCTTGTCCACTTGGAAAACCACACAAATTTTTTAAGCTAACAGAATAATATTACCTTAAATTTTTTATTACAATAAAGACTTAAATATTGATACTATGAAGAAATTTATCATGTATTATTATTTGGAATAATTATATATTATTTAATGAGTTTTTTCAAGTGAAATTATCATCTTAATGGTCAATAGTTTATTAGATTTATGAATATTAAATCTGCACTTACAATTCATTCTTATTCAGTTTATAAATTTCACTTACCTTTATACATAGTATATAATTAGGATGTTTTGATTGTAAATTTTTCATTAAAGAACTAACAGAAATCCTAAATTGTGTTGCAATTGTTGCTGGACGCTTAAAAGTAGTTCGCCGAGGATTTCCTAAAAAAAAATTTAAACATCGATAATAGAAACACACACAAAAACTAAATAATAAATCATCCTTTTCTTGGCATAAACTACAGGTATATCCTGTTATAACTGGAACCAAAAAACCTGTGTATTAAGCAGAAATACATTAAGGAATATAGGAATTACATTATAAAAGATAAATGGTTTTAGACGAAAAGTTAACTTTATATTTCTAAACCTAATTTATGAAGAATCAAATATTTCTCAACTAACTCATGAAGCATTATATATCATTTTATTTTTATTTTAATTATTTATTTAATTTCTAATATTAATAATTCACATTTATTCAATTTCAGTTGCAAAAATGTATTAATAGTGGAAGTGGCCATCTTTCTAATGTCATAATACTTATTCGAACAAAGGCTATTTCATCAAATCAATGTCCAAATAAGTTTAACCGTATTGTTTGTTAACATGTTATTTATCACAATTAAACTTTTTACATACTGTTTTAAGCATTTTATTGCATATTTTTTTACTTTTCATTAATGTTCTGTTGTGAATGAAAACTAGGAATTAAAATGTGAAATTTTAATTCTTAGTTTTCATTCACAACAGAACATTAATAATTATTTGTTATACTGTTGTGTTATTAATACTTTAAATAAACTTTTCTTTATAATTTGACATTTCTGGTGTTTCTATTCTAGTTTTATAATAAATTTGGAGTAATTTTTCAGGTCCAAAGTTCCATCACTCAAAAATGAAGAAAAAAATATATAAAAATTACATAACTGAATCCATAAATCGATAGCATGTTAAAATCAAATAAATATGATGCACACTATTTTTGTTAATTATAGTCAAAATAGTATATGAAATAATTAATATCATACTTTTGCATTCACTGCTTCTACTCATATAATCTAAAATAATATTACCAAATAAGTTACTTTGAAATAAAGTAATCTCAGCTGCAAAAAATGCTTCTTTGGTAATAGTATTTTAGATAATTAATATT
Source organism: Olivierus martensii (assembly GCA_000484575.1). Lineage (NCBI taxonomy): Eukaryota > Metazoa > Arthropoda > Arachnida > Scorpiones > Buthidae > Olivierus > Olivierus martensii. The sequence goes on from AYEL01080214.1 coordinate 17,850, forward strand.
ACAGTGTAAAATTTTGAGAAAAAATAGTAATTTTATATTAATTTAAAATTTACAAAACTTTTAACCAAATAACTGACATTTATATTGAAATATAAAGATATTTTTAATGATGCAATTATTTGCTGAGAAGTTTAGTAAAATTTAAATTAATACTGTTTGTTAAAACTCCTGTTCTTTAGTAATAATCTTGCTATACATACAGTTCTTTAACATTATTATATCTTTAACAATGCTGACTGATGAGAGTCTCAAAGTAAGACTGAAAATGTTTTAAAATAAAAAATAGTTCCTGTTAAAGAGCTGTATGTATAGCAAGTTTAAATTAATATTTATTATTTAATATTTTATTTTATTAAAAGTAACAAATACAATAGTATTTCTTTGATTCTAATACACTATTGATTTATTTGAGTAATTCTCCTTTTCCATAATTTTTTTATTGAAAGCACTATGGACATGGAAAATTATTAAAATTTTATTATAAATCTAGAATAAAAATAACATAAAAGCCCAATTATAAGGCAAAGCTTATTTAAATTATTAACAGCACAAAAAATAAAAACCACTTCATATTTCAACTTTTAAAATAAAGGTAGTTGTTCTGTATCATAAATCTGCCAGTATGTTGTTTGCAGTTCTGATATGCTAAGTATATAGATTTACAATGAAATTTTTTGTGGTACTGTTTGAATTTCTGTATATTATAAAATACTATTTTAAACTGTGATTGACATTTATTAAAAACAATTTTATTTGTTTAAAGAAGTTAATGTGAACAAATTTTCCCCAACAATAAACAAGCATTTTGTAAATTACAACCAGTATAAAATTTCCATTGTTTATTAAATATTAAAATAATGTATAGATAACATATTATTTCCTATTTTAGGTTTATATAATTCAAAATACAGAGGATTCCACTTAATTGGGACACGAAAAGTTTTCATAACTTTTGCTTAGGAGATAACAAAAACCAAACAAAAACAGCACTATTTAGCAGAGTAAATAAGAATTAAATGGTAACGTTTTCGATCCGTTCTAGGACCATCCTCAACCATTTTTTTCATAATCTGGGATCTTTAAAAAAAAGATCCCAGATTATGAAAAAGAGAGACTTAGATGGAAACTGGTCCACAATTTTACCAAATGTAAAACACACAAAATTACCATAAACCATTAGACTACTGCAATTTCACAGTTGCATCCAACAGAGAGGCGAAGAGGTACAGACATATGCAGTAGGCTACAGTCTCTAGCAGTGGAGACACTAATAGAAGTAGCTAGCACCAGCGATTGGGGAAAAAGCGGTAATCGAGCTATGCCAGAAGTGCAAATTAGATAAAAAGTGTCGTATTCAATTTCTAAATGGGATAAACGATACAATCAAGAGGTCTATTATGTCCCAGGATCCAAAAACTTTCGAAGAGGCTTTGCTAGCGGCGATGCACGAGGAAATGATAGAACAAGTAATCGGCAAACCCCGGCCGTATGTGGGCAGAATAGAAAAGCTGGATGAGACAAATACCACCGAGATCGATTTAAGCACAGACGAACAAGATACAAATAACACGGCAGATCTACAAACAGCCATAAAGTGACTTAACCTTTTGCGCTCCTCGATTAAAAAAAAAATTCCGTTTTACGCTCGAAAGGGTTATGAAATATGATACTTAATATTTGATATTTTGCCATAACTTTTTAGCACGAAAAAATTATATTTTGTTGTCCATATACTCTGTCCTGATATCGTTTTTTAATTTTACTTATAGAACCAAAAGAAAAAAA
>AYEL01080215.1:0-20423 GCA_000484575.1 Olivierus martensii
AATTTTGTGTGTGAAAAAGCGCTAAAATCGTATTATTTAGAAGGGGCCAAACTTTCCCAAATTTTAATTTACTGGATAAAGATATCTGTAAAAAAAAGTAAGGATAAAATCTGAAGGATATGTGGAACATGACAGAGCAAGTCGGACAAATTCGGACAATCAATTCTTGAATTTTTGGGGGTCAAAAGATCACAATTATATTAATTAATTCGGATTGGGTTCGAATTAAAGGGGTAATTAAAAATTTATTAAAATATCGACGAAAAATTAAATTTTTGAATAATACGATAGAAATATGGAAAATATGATAGAATTTGAGATTTTAACCATTTTTTTTCAATTTACGTAAAAATTACGAAGTTTTTGGGTCTTAAACTTTGTTTAGCATAGCTAGGAGTTGGAGTGCAAAAGGTTAAAGACAGACTAGATAGGTTAGAGTCTATGCTGGAAAAAGATACAAACTCACAATTGCCTAATTTCTCACAGCCGAGAAATCAAGAAACTTTATATTATAAATCACCTTTGCCACAGCACTATTACAATATATTGGGAGTCAGACAGCCAACTTCTTATAGGCCACCACAATACGGATGCCGTTTGATAATAAGTCAAATCATCGTCATCTTTCAGCTCCCCAAAATTATCAGGAAATGCCTATGACAAAATTTTCGCCGTGTCAGAATGTTGCCGTTCAGCGAATAGCCTTCGACAGTTTCAGCCGCCTCAACATACATCGGAAGGAAAACCACAAGTTAGTCAACAGAAATCTCAGGGCAAAACTTGCCATTGGAAGTGCAATAGGACAAATTCTCAACAAGTGTGAGATAAATCCATTTAATAACTTGTTTATAGTTATTAAATCAGTTAATAGACAGCCAAAGACTGTGCACACTATTATATCAGTTAGGGAGAGACCACAACAAAATAATCATAATAAAAAGGGAAACATCAATCGATTGGGAGAATCGCATGAAATAAAATCGATTATAGACACAGAATTGAGTTTAAAATGCTTGGTAAACGGACAGCCAAGCTATCTAATGATCGACACGGGAGAAAAGGTTACTCTATTGTCCAGGAAATTTGTAAACTCGTTAGGAAAATTCCAGTTATCACATTACAATCAGAACGTAGAATTAAGAAGTGTTACAGGACATTTAATAAAAACTTATGGAAGATATAAATTCACACCGAGTGATGGTATATTGGGTCACGATGTAATTACTAAGTATCATTTATAATAGTATCACTACATGATTCAAAAATTATTTTAGCCAACAGCGCTCAGGTGATGTTTAATGGTCCACTGCCCGTAACAGAAACAAGCAAAAAGGCAATAAAATGACAAACGCTCAGGTTTACAGGCTAGTAAATGCCATTCCGAAGCGAAAACTATTCACTGAGTTCAAAGTGAATTTTGGCGCTGAAAACCAAAACTATAACAGTAGCAACAGTAACGGAAATGAAATCATCCGAACCGGCAGTAGCCCGAATGGAGTTCGATCAAGTAGAAATGTCGGAGCACAGTCAAACATGACCCGATCCTGAATCCGAAAAAATTCCTGAATTGGAAATTGATCCGTGGGACGAGTTGATATTTTCCTCACTAAGGCCAGAGTCTGGGTCTAGCGACAGACAGTTTGAAGCAGACCCCGGTACAAGCTCTCAGTCTCAGACTTATCTTCCTGCTCCCATATGCTCTAGAATTCCAAAGAGAATAATTAGACAATAATAATAACAGTTATGATGTTAAATTTAAATAGATTTCATTTTCACATAATGCGAATAAAATAGGAAGCAAATAAATAAATAAGGGAACAAAGCCAATTTGATACAATTTATTTACCCAGATGTTGCATCACATTTAAAAGATAACTGTTCGTAGATAGACGACTAGTAGAGAAAACGGTCTCACCTACGATAAAAACAAATCCCCTGTAGGTCTGGGGACAAATTAGAATTAGCCTGCCGTGAACTTGCATGTCGTAGAAGGCGACTAAAAGGCAAGATAAGGTGGAGACTTAAGTAAAGACTCAGTAAGGCCAATGTCTCACCACCGACTCTACTCTAGTATCAAAGGGAGCAAACATAGAAAAGATACACAAAGGCTAACAGGACTAATGGATAAAATTAAGAAAAAAGAGGAAATTAGTCAATAATTACTCAGCATAGCCAATGCACGAGCAGACGTGATACAAATGCGGACGTGCCGAAAACAATGAAGTGCATGCTATACAAGTTTGCACAAAAGAAAATACCTATAACATTTAAAAACGAAATTATAGAAATAAGTAGAAAAATGTAGAAATAAATAAGGAAAGAAATGCAGAAAGAATATAAATTAAGTATAAATAAACAAATTAAGAGAAATATATGCAAGTACCACAGGGTAAGTGAAACGCATAGTCTAGTGTGCACTACACAATGGCCGACACACCAAACAAATAGGGCTAATGTGCACTACACAAATGGGTATATGACAAAAAAGAAATAAAGAGTTAATACAATAAAAATAAAAATATGATAACACAAATCGAAATAAATAAAAGGTGAAAGAAAATTAAAACAATACACAAGGCAAAACAGCTCATAGGCAGGAAAGTATAATAACATAATATTTATTACTGGTAGTAGCGCTTTCGATACATAATCCTCTTCAGCTACACAAAATATAACGAATATCACAAGTGTTCTGAAGAATGCCATGGTATACAAATATGTATGGTTTAAACAGTGTATGGTTTATACAAATAGTTAAATTAAAACAATATTGCTAACGTTGATTTTGTATCAACAATTGTGCAGTTGCTAAGGCAACGACCTTGGCGAACTCAGAATGGATAGCTTGAAGGAGAGACCGGAACTTGATCACCAAAACGGGGTAGAACCAACACATTCCATCTCTCTCCAACACTATTATTAATTCGAACAAGAATGTGTCGAAATAGAAATTGTATTCAGATTTTCATATTAATAAAAGAATTTGTTACTTATATCACAAGGAAGATGCCGTTGAAGATTTAGTTGGCAATTCTTTAGTGCATATCAATTTCTTTTATTTTAATTATTAGATATTGTGTATAAGTACGACATAGTTAAAAATTTTATTATTAATTTCAAATTGCATGATAGAAATTTTATCTTTATGTTTAATGAATTTACATTTTATATTTTTATGCAATGGAGTTGTTGTATCATGGTAGTCACACACACATACATGATCGCGATTTTCACCTGTGTGAACCTATGAGAAAGAGAGATCTCTATGAGTTAATATGTGAGAGAGAAAAAGATGCCAGGGATGGGTCTACACCCATACCCCAGCCCAGATTCTGACTCCACACCCCCTCCATCCCCTCCTTTTTCTTAGCACTGATTTTAATTGCTATGATAGAAATTTTATCTTTATGTTTAATGAATTTACATTTTATATTTTTATGCAATGGAGTTGTTGTATCATGGTAGTCACACACACATACACGATCGCAATTTTCATCTGTGTGAACCTATGAGAAAGAGAGATCTCTACGAGTTAATATGTGAGAGAGAAAAAGATGCCAGGGATGGGTCTACACCCATACCCCAGCCCAGATTCTGACTCCACACCCCCTCCATCCCCTCCTTTTTCTTAGCACTGATTTTAATTGCTATGATTATATCATTACAATCAAGCCAATTGGTTAAATGATCGAGGCCCAAAAAACACTGCTCCATTGTTGAAACAAATAAAATTTATTATAAATGAAACAAATAAACTTACAATATGTTAAGTAACCAAAATTCTTGTAATTATCCCATCAAGATAAAATAAACAAAAGTCCAATTTTCTTCAACATTCCAGCAGTTGTCAAATAAACTGCAATACACTGTCGCTCCAACCAGAACACAACCATTCCACAAAATAACACTGGAATAAGTTCACAAGTGGACAACGTTGATTCAACACCAAGGACGAACATCTAATGACGAGCACTCCACAACGGCTGACGGGATAACGCAGCTCCACTCGACGATCAAAACTTTTATAGTGTTTCTCATTTGCATGTAACAAACTTAACGATTGAATAAAATAAACAATTAACCAAAATATAGTCTTCTGTATTATTATTTTCCAAACTTCTATCAACAAAAATTAGCACTTCATTCTTTTTCTTTTACAATAATTTTTCCTTTTGTGGAACACGTGACACTCAACGAACGCTTGACGGCCAGAAGGCAAGGTGGTATGGCAGAACTCAGAAGCTCTCTCCCCAAAGCAGGTAACTTTTCACTACTTTCAATAATTTCAACACTTTCAGCAATAGCTGAGAACATTTTTCTTAAAATCCTTACAAAGAGAGATATTTAGTCAGGATAATGATTTGATTGAAATAATTTAATTGAAATATGAATTAATTTTAGTTTATATGGTCATTGTATATTTAAATGAGAAATATTTTAGTATTATAAACCTTTATTTAGTTAATATGTAAAATGAATCTATCACCCAAGGTGATAGATCATTTTGGAAAGTGAGGAGTATTGTGGAGATTGGCAATCTGGATGTAATTAAGAAATAATTAAGTCAAATATAGGTCAAACGAAAAGCACAAAAAAAAAAAGGAGTTCTGTCAAACAACTCCAAAGAAATATTACAACATTATAGATGATATTTCGATCAGCTTGCGAACTTCTTCCATAATAACAATATATCGCTGAGAATATTTACATCAGGTGTCTGCTGATTAGTCATGAATCAGACACCTGACTCGATGAATGTTCGAGAAATAAACATCTAAATTCTCTCCCTGGGAAAAAGCGTCAGGAAAGGTCACGGGTATTTAAGAGCTGTTGCCTCCCTCGATTGGAGCAGCTGTTGGTTCTAGGTGACTTTCCGCTTGTTATACGACGCTTGTCTCACGACATTTGCTCGTCGGCGCATTACATTTATACGCAATATTTCATGTCAGAGTATTCCAACATGAAAATCATTAGCAATTCAAGTTGAACCGTTGCTCCAATCATGTGATCTGGTGAAAGCAGATGAAATGAGATGGCAGTTGGCAAAAAGTATTAAAAAATGTAATACCACCAATTTAAAAACTAAGAAAATGAGAATAAAACGTGTTGAAGAATGGTTGGAAACTAACGATGTTGTTTGCGCAAGGGATGATAAGAGCAAAATCATAGTTCTACTTAAAAAAGACACTTATGATTCGTTCATTAATGTTTTCCTCAGAGACAATAAATGTCAACTCTTAGACCATGATCCAACCAATGTGACTGATAAGGAAGTGCAAAATATTTTTAGAAATAGAAAGCCACCAAATTTCTTGAAAGGAGCCTTCGTTAGATCACCAAGACCTCCTAGATTATTTGCTTTCATAAAAAGGCACAAACACCTTGTTGAAGCCAGACCAGTTGTGGAAAAATTATCTGCCCCGACCTATTTTTTGAAGAAACGAATAGCCAAATGGTGCTTAACTAGAATGAAAGAATACAAATGGGCTATTTCTTCATCTGGCGAATTATCTGATAATCTTCTCAAAGTAGGCCCTTTACCGGAAGAGATATTAGAGGTCTACGATTTTAAAGCATTATATCCATCAATCAAATTGGAACCAGCCTGTTTACTCCTTTACAGATTCTTTTTAAAACATCTTCCGTCAAAGCAATGTGATCCACACCTAATTAGGGATATATGCCATCTGATTATTCACAAGTCCTACTTCCAATACAATAACAACTTCTACAGGCATACAACCTGAGAATCCATTGGTAGCCCCCCTAGCAGGGATTGTGGCGGAGCTAGTATTAAGACATAGAGAAGAGCTTGTTTTGCCACCGATATTATCCCAAATTATATCCATTGGTAGCCTCCTAGCAGGGATTGTTGCGGAGCTAGTATTAAGACATAGAGAAGAGCTTGTTTTGCCACCGATATTATCCCGAATTAAAGTATATAAGAGAGATGTTGATGACATCCTGATTATAACTGAGAAATGCAACTACATATCTGATTTGGAAACAAGGCTATCTGACCCAGCCCTGGGTTTACGACTTGTTAAGCAAAGAGGGAGTGAAACCCAAATTGAGTATCTTGATATAAAAATTAAAATAACTGCAGGTACTATGATTTAAGTATTTTTAGGAAAGACTCATATGTGCCTTTATTTATAAGAGCAGATGCGAAGAAACCGTGGCATTATAAAATGAGGCTATATTTTACTTACAGCTCTACTACAGGATCCAAATTTTCCTTAAAATGTTTTCATTATAAGGAAAATTTGGATCCTGTAGTAGAGCTATAAGTAAAATATAGTTAATTTTAAAGAAAGACAGAAGTACTAATACTAGTAATAAAATAAGGCTTTTAGAGCATTGCTTCAGAGAACCTTAACGCATTGCACAACGACAAAAAGCAGAGATGAAGAACTTGATTAGATTAAAAACAAGCAGTAAGACATGGATACTTGAAAAATACCATCGCACATATGTGGAATAAAATTAGCAAATGAAAAACTAGGAAAAATGACTGTAATGATAAGTTAAACAACAGACCAGCTTATTCCCTTGAAATTAACGACATCACTTGAAAATAAAAGAAAAAAACTGGAAAAAATCACTGGCCAAATAATTATTCAACAGGAGGAATACATTATTCAATTACGAAATGATAAAGATAAAATTGATCTGGTCTATCCTCCATGGGTTTATGAAATCCCACTGTTTGATAAAGATAATGGCCAAAATGCTAATTACATAGGTTACACAGGTCAATCGCTTATAAAACGGGTCCCTGAGCATAAAAGGGACATACAAAATAAAGTATCCATGACAGCCTTAGCACAAAGGGCCCTAATAAGTGATTTACAAGTGGAATGGAGTAATGCTAGATTACTTCTAAAAGACCAAGATCCTAAGCGAGGCAAAATAGCTGAAACGTTGACTATCTTTAATAAGAGAAGCGAGAACGTCAAGCCAATTAATAAATTAGACCCCTCAATTATTAACAATGCTTGGAGATGGTATATGGATTGCAAATAACGTTTGTAGTATAGCTATCTATAATAGAACTTTATTGACTTATTTTATTGTATTCTTTACATTAATGTTAAATGTTTTTGTCTTTTGTTAACTGATTTTGTTATTTATTAACTGATGTTTAATTTTTGTACGTAAAAACTTATTATGTTTTCCATTGCTATAGCAACAACATTTAAAGTTAAGAATTCTTGTTGCATTCTATAAAACTTATTCCATTGTTTTTCTATGTAGCTGAAGAGGATTTAAATAAAATCAAAAGTGCTACTACTATTAAACCATAGTCTGTGTGATTTTGATCCTGCCTTTGTGCTACTGTTTTTTAAATGGCTTAAGGAAGTATCTGGCAAAAATTCTATTGTTATTTTCTACAATTATATATGCAAACAGTTTTTCTCTGCCATGAGTTTAATAAAAAGTAAAGCAAGAAATCAGTCAACAGACTCAAATATCAAAAATAATGTAAAACTAGCAGTGACTAATATTCAACCAAATATTTTGGATATATTATGTACACAACAGTTTCAGAAATCACATTAAATATACCTATGTTAATTTATAATCATATATGAATAAATAATTGTGGTTTACCCACATTTTATTTTATTTTTTCTTCTGTGCAGTCTTTGCCAATTTGAAAGTTTTAAATGTGGCCCTTACATAAAAAAAATTGCCCATCTCTGCTGTATATAGTCATATACAGGCAGAATTTATAGATTTCTTTATATTCCTGTAATTGGACTGCAGATAGTTTTATTGCATCAACCCACCCAATACCACATGCTGCAGGGTAAAGTAGGCTTGGCCACATTTTCCTGGGAAATGAGTGGCTGCAGTAAAGCAGTAAATGTGTCATGCGTAACTAAATGGCTGGAGGGTATTTATGTTTGGATTTTTGCATTTTTTGCTTAAATTTCATTGAAAATGAAACAAAAATATGTACAATTAAGACATTTTTGATTATTTAACAGAATTAACCAATATTTTTCTTATTATCTACAATGTTTTTTTCAGTTTTCAGCATTTTATAGCTCATGAAAAATCCAATTTTTCATATCATAAAAAAACTGCTTAAACTCATAAAACTTACTTAGAATACAGCACTATTTGCAGTTGAGTATCACTCCTACGCATTACTAGCAAACATTTTCAGTATAAATTTCATATACCCTCTTCAGGCTCTATAATCTGTCTTTTGAATTCTGAAACATTAACAGCTAAGATTTCAAATTCATAAAGTTCTAAAGTTCTTAGTTAATTAGCATGTGATTCACCATACAGTTTAATGATGATGTAATCATGGAAACTCCTTTGTTTATTTGCTGTATTTTAACTAAGAACTTTAGAACTTTATGAATTTTAAATCTTAGCTGTTAATGTTCCAAAATTCAAAAGACAGATTATAGAGCCTGAAGAGGGTATATGGAATTATACCGAAAACGTTTGCTAGTAATGCGTAGGAGTGATATTCAACTGCAAATAGTGCTGTACTCCAAGTAATCCAATTTTTACTTAAAATTTTAAAAATAACATTTATCTCATCCAAAATTAGAATAACTGCAAAATTGACAAGATAGGATAAAAAGATCCAAATTTTATTAATAGAATCCATTCAAAACAATGCAAAAAATTTAGGAACCACACACAAAATTGGATGTTTTCAAATAATCAATATCAAAAAATTGATTGCAATAGCTGCATTAATAAAATCAAGATTAATGTTTTTTTAACTCATTTTTATGGTTTTTTTTTAATTACTTTATTTTGACATACATATTTATACACACATACATACATACATACATACATACATACATACACACATACACACATACACACATACATACATACATACATACACACATACATACATACATACATACACACATACATACATACATACATACATACATACATACATACAGCAGTAAACAGGTTAAGTAAATCCAAGCACTTTAGATAAAAAAATAATAATAATAATAAATCAAATTTATTACATAAGCAAAATCTGAGAGTTCACAATATAATATATACACATTACAATACAAAATGTTTTTGGGTCTAATAAGCCATCTTCAGCATAAATTATAGCTGAAATTATAATCCATTAAATCTAAGAACTTCAGTTTTTGAATCCAAGAAATCGGGCTTAATATATTGCTCGAAAAAATGTTAATGGATTGTAATTTAATTTATAATTTACACTAAAGATGCTTATTGAAGCCAAAAAACATTTTGTATAATAATATATCGGCCATATTCACAATGGCGAATTAATTCTCAGACCAAGATCACTTCTATTTTTCGTATTTGCTACAATAAATTCTATGAATTAATTCTCCAACTGCGAGAGGATATTTAACCCCTCCCTGATAGAAGCGAATTAAATAACCCCTGGCAGTTGAAGATTAATTCACGAAATTTGTTGTGGCAAATACGAAAAATAGGAATGATCTTGGTCTGAAAATTAATTTGCCATTGTGAATACGGCTGTTTGTGTATTGTATTGTGAATTCTCAGATTTTTGCCTAAGTAACAAAAGATTTATTTTTCTCTATATAAAGTCCTTTGATTTACATAATGCATATAAATAATAATTTAGATTAAATATTTTCATAATTAATAATTTATAATGTACTTTTTATTTTAAATATTGATATACTCTATATTTAAATAATTAATATTTTGATCATATGAAATAATATTGCTGCAGCTTATCAAACAGAAAACTTAAATTTGGTATTTATGATTTACCAAATAATCATTCAATATTTACTAATTTATCAGGGCTGTCAAGTAAAGCATTTATTTGATATAAATATTAGGGATTGTTCTGTCTATGGATAAAATGTTAAACACTTCTATAATCTTTAAATTTCTCCATTTTCTGATAAATAATGCATGTATTATCTAAACAAGAAAATAAAAGTAACTTATATATAAATAATTATAAAATAGTGCATTATTTATAATTTTTTTGACATACAAAAATTTAAAAAACAATAAAAATTTTATACTGCATATAATTTGAGATTACATTACTCTTGAGAAGATTACCAGATAATTTGTTTGAAATATCATTAAAATCGCTTTTATTGATATTGATCATCTTTTGAAATTACATTTTATAATATATAAAAATTCAAAATTTCCCAGCAAAAAGTATTTCTAAATTACAAGCATTTAATATGTAGTTTATGAATAATAAGACATCAAAGTTAAAATATTTTTTATAACCAAACATTTATTTCAAAAGCTCAAGTATAATGAATCCCTAGCTTTTAAAATTAATTTTTCTTGGAGAAACCTCATACCTTGTACTAATACCACAAGTTTTGTATATAAATAAATAGAATAATATAACAGCTCTACTAAGTGAAAAACACAAATTTAACTTTATTACCGAAGAACTTTCAGCTTAATCAAGCCATCATCAGCGGTTGATTTTTACGAATAAGAACAAATCATTAGAATACATTTAAATTTAAAATTTTAATTACATATATAAAAATGAATAACATTATAATATATATAGAAAATTATGTACATTGTAGTATAAATTAATTTTATATATTATTCATATATTATTTAATTAAAAAAATTTAAATTCATATATAATTAAACTTTTAACTATAAGTAATTTTAATTATCACTAAAAATATCATTATTATTATTATTATTATTGGACGTCGGAAAACCATGGCACTGTGATTATTTCTGGAGTATTATCATTTATTACGTGCATTTTTTATGAATATTTTACTCTCTCTAATGTTTCGGCCCCTTTAATCTCTTCTATATTTCTTATTGTTCTCACTATTTTTGCCTCATTCCAATAGATGTCAATGTTATAAATGCTTTCACAAGTGCTATTTTAAATTCTTCTTTTTCTATATTCTTTTTGTGTTCAGATAGTCTGATTTTAAGAGCTTGCATAGTACTTCCTATGTAAACATCTTGTCTGTTTATATTGTTGTTATACAGCGGAATGATATAGACACCAGCTTTCATTTCTGGTTGTAGTGGCAGTTTATTATTTATAATATATCATATGTTGTAGTCCTTGCATATGGGAGTTTTATATTGTGCTTATTTAGAACTTTTCTAATTGGTTCTAAGGCGCATTCATAATTTACAGGTCTTATATATGTTGCACTTGTTTCATCCACCAGTGGATGGATATTATTGTTAGCAGTGCTATAATTAACGGTGTTTCTTATGTGACATTGTATATTGTTGTAATTTTTTAATTATAAATTAAATTTAAATTTTTTTAATTATAGCACTGCTAACAATAATATCTATCTGCTGGCAGATGAAACGAGTGCAACAAATATAAGACCTGTAAATTATGAATATGCCTTAGAACCAATCAGAAAAGCTTTAAATAAGCACAATATAAAACTCCCATATGCAAGGACTACAACATATGATATATTAAAAATAATAAACTGCCACTACAACCGGAAATGAAAACTGGTGTCTATATCATTCTGCTGTATAACAACAATATAAACAGACAAGATGTTTACATAGGAAGTATCCGAAAATCAGACTATCTGAACACAAAAAGAATATAGAAAAGGGAGAATTTAAAACGGCACTTGTGAAAGCATTTTATAAATAATAACGTTGACATCCATTGGAATGAGGCAAAAATAGTGAGAACAATAAGAAATATAGAGGAGACTAAATGGATGGAAACATTAGAGAGAGTAAAATATTCACAAAAAATGCATGTAATAAATGATTATACTCCAGAAATAATCCCAGTGCCATGGCTTTCCAACGTCTAATAATAATGATATTTTTAGTGATAATTAAAATCACTTATAGTTAAAAATTTAATTATATATGAATAATATATAAAATTAATTTATAGTACAATGTACATAATTTTCTATATACAGTGATACCTCGGATTACGAACGTCTCGGTTCACGAACAAATCGGTCAACGAACAAAACGGCACTTGTGAAAGCATTTTATAAATAATAACGTTGACATCCATTGGAATGAGGCAAAAATAGTGAGAACAATAAGAAATATAGAGGAGACTAAATGGATGGAAACATTAGAGAGAGTAAAATATTCACAAAAAATGCATGTAATAAATGATTATACTCCAGAAATAATCCCAGTGCCATGGCTTTCCAACGTCTAATAATAATGATATTTTTAGTGATAATTAAAATCACTTATAGTTAAAAATTTAATTATAAAAACACAACATAAAAGCCAAATAGTAAGAAAAATTGTTTAATCAAAAACGTTTTCGGCTATCCACTTGATCTTAAATGTTTCAACATAAAAGCCAAATAGTAAGAAAAATTGTTTAATCAAAAACGTTTTCGGCTATCCACATGTTGTGTTTTTATTAACTAAAGTAAGAAGTGTATATTAGTCATTATGTATTCTAATGATTTGTTCTTATTCGTAAAAATCAACCACTGATGATAGCTTGATTAAGCCAAAAGTTCTTTGGTAATAAAGTTAAATTTGTTTTTTTCACCTGTTATATTATTCTATTAATTATATTAAAGAAGAAAGTGAAAAGCAAAAAATATTATTATAAACATTTTAAAGTTTTGTGTAGTCAACCCTAAATCCTCTACCTAAAATCTTCACTAAGCTTAAAAAGTTCATAAATAGCACAAAAAGCAGCATGTACGTATATAACTTTAATACATGTATCTGTAGTCATACTTTCGAAAAATCCCTAAAATATATCAAAAATTGAAAATTCCTTTTCTGCTACTGTCCCAATTAAACGAAAAGTTGTCCTAATTAAACATTTAAATTTTGTATTAGTTTATTAGTTTGGTTTTCGTTCTTTGAAATTTGTCCCAATTAAGCGGAATCCACTGTATTATTATTTTTTAATGCATTTTGTACAAATATGCAATTTCTAAAAAAAAATATATTGATGGACAGTTGTATTGGGGATTTCTGTATAATGTACCATGGCAAATCTCTATTATTTCCAATAAAGTTTTCAATAAATAATATAAATGCATAATAATTGTGCATTTTCTAATAAATTAGCAAATATCAATAATTATTATGCATTTATCTGGTTCACAAGATTTGCACTTTCCATGATAGTTGGATGATGGATGCATTTCCTATTTCCTTAATTGCAACAAAATTTCTTTTGAACACTTTATTTTGATTTCAGTTTCTTATTATTTGAATATTGTATATTTTGAATAATGATTGTTATTGGAAAAATCCTGACTATTATCACTATTTATTGGAAATGCCCTGAAGAGGCAGAAAAAAAGTGAATATACTCAAGTAAGAAGGTCTCAAACATTAAAAAGAAGTGTACAAGCATCAAAAAGAAATGTACAAGATTTAAAATAAATTTTTAAAGCTAAAGTATACTTTAACCTCTGAACTTGGAAAAATCTCTTCATCAAAAAAAGTATATTCTGCAGCTGGGCAAGTAAAGGCAAAAAGCAGCCAAATTGGAAAATATATGATTAAGTCCCTACTTTTGTTGCTTCTTAGTAGCTGGAGTTGTATTAGCTGGTGGAATATACTTTTTTTGGTGACGAGATTTTTTTCCAAGTTCAGAGATTAAAGTATACTTCAGCTTTAAAATTGATTCTAAGTCTTGTACGTTTCTATTTGATGCTTGTACACTTCTTTTTAATGTTTGAGACCTTCTTTCTTGAGTATATTCACTTTTTTTCTGCCCCTTCAGGGCATTTTCCAATAAACTAGTATATTACTTTTGGTTAGACCAAAATTTCTTATTGAATAAACTTTACTGTTACTTCATATGTTGGATTACTGTATGTATAAACTAACTTGCCAGTTGTAACAAATTCATGTTCATGTGGCCGAAAACCCTTGATTCCACATTTTCTTAGTTCATCTGATAAATTTTCTGCTAGATTACTTAAAAATGAAAAAGAAAAAATTTGTCCTTAGGCAGAGTTGAACCGCCTGTCACCCTACTTCATGAGGTCATGAAAACCTCAATTTTTTGAAAAATTTTGGCGACTAACATTGAATAAAATCCGTTCTAAACAAGATTTTTCAAAACGGAAAAAAGGACCACTGAGATTTTCAGTTGCACAACAATGTCAGAAAATTTCAGCAATTTTATGCAAAAACTAAAGATTGTTAGGTTGATTATCAAAACTATAAGAAAAACTTCCACTTGGAGTACTAATTATATAAACTATCAGAATTATAAGCACAATGTTTAAAGTGGAAAATAATACTCAATTTCAATCATCTTTCATTCAACTTTAATAAGTCATCATCAGCATCAAGGAAACTTGATGCTGATGATGACATATTAAAGTTGAAAGCGCTACAGTGAAATTGAGTATTATTTTCCACTTTAAACATTGTGCTTATAATTCTGATAGTTTATATAATTGTTAGGTTGTCTAACATGTGAGAATTCGACATCTATTTTTCATTACAGTGTGCTTACAGTACAATGTAGCTTGATGTGTTATAAACCAGATTGTTTGGTTTATTAAGACAAATCGACTGGTGCCATCCACGTCAAAATCAGAGCAATATTAAGTTCAAAAATCGCCAAAATCGGTTTATGGCAACAGTAAGGTTTATGACATCCTTTACAGTATGACTTAGGTCGACGTATTATACATCATATTGTTTGCCTCATTAAGACAAATCGACTGGTACCATCTATGTCAAAATCCGAGCAATATTGATCAACTTATTAAGCCCTGAATGTGCCATTTATCGCTTTACACTATTTCACTGCTTAAATTTCAAATTAAACTGGATAATTATTTAGCACAATAAAAAAAATTGTTAAATCAATGCAATAGCATGCATCCAATTAAAAATTCTTTCTTTACTTTTGATTACATTGCTTTATAATGTGTAATTAATAAATATGATATGATATTTAACTTTCGTGGTTTTTTTGGTGGCCCTTCCAAGAACCAAAGTGAATCTGTGTGGCCCTTAGTCTTAAGAAGTCTGTGCATCTCTACTTTAAGCAATGCAAATGTAATTGCACATTCTTTGATAAATTTAATTCATTTTGTGTGTATGAGATGATTATTTGCAGCTAATTTTTTACATTAAATTTGTATTTAATTTTATAACTTTATGTAAACATGCATCCATTTACTCAGTTCAACAATTTGGAACTAATATAAATATTGCCACCAATTTAATTGATTTATTTTTCACAAAAATACTAAAACAATTACCACTGACCTTTTTGATACATATTTGTTTTGCAAAGTACTAAATTTAGCATTAAAATAAATAAAAATGAATTAAAATAATGCAACAGCATTATATGTAAAATTATTGCATAATATCACTATAAAGACACTAGATTTAGTGTCTAAATTGCAATTCCATATACAAAGTTTAATTAAAGATTTTAAACAGATAGAGGCCCATCAACATTTGCTTGCACATGGGCTCATTCAGTTTTTGGTATGCTACTATCATTAATCACATTATAATGTTCTTTCTTCCGCCTAGCAATTTTTATTACTTGAATATAGTCATGGAGAGAATTCTGAACATTCTTCACAACTTTGGCATGATCCCACTGAACACTTACATCATAGCAATAAATAGTATCAGTTAATGCCATCCTATCTCTACTATCATCACAATATGCTCTCAGATGAATGATTGGAAGAAAGTGTAAATTTCTCATCCAGAATAAGTTGAACATGTTGTCATTGCTGTCATAGAGAAATCTATAGAAAACATAGCAGCTTTCTGCAATGCATATAAAGTATTAGGGCAGTAATAACAAAAATCATTAACACTGCTTTACCTTTAAAGTTAAAGTCCGACAAAAGCACACTAAGCAGTGGTAAAGAATAAATTTAATAACACAAAAACGTTTTTGATATCTGAGATATCATCATCAGTTGTACACATAAAAACAGAATAGAACAGAGGAATTCTTTAAACTTTAAACTGACGTTCCAAAAATAGAACGTGATAATACATTCAAAATTTTACAAATTAATATATAAATAAACTATACAATTAAATATAACAATAACATACAACAGTTATCATCAACTGCGGGAATGTTAGGAACATATAAAAGAGCGTGGAGATCAGCGGCTGGCGGACATTGGCGTAGACGTTGCCGGGGATCGACGACAGCCAGGCCTCCACCGCGTTGAGACTCTCGGCGATGGTGACGAAGCCGCGGCCCTGGATCACCCGCTCGACCCGGCGCAGCTTCTCGTCGGCGACCTGAGCGTCGCAGTCGCTCACCGTCACGGTGGCCGTCACATAGCCGAAGGCGACCTGGTCGGCGCCAAGCTCCTGCAGCGCCGCGTCGGCGTCGCTGGCCTTGTTCGCCGCGTCGCTGTCGAGCAGTGGGCTTTCCTGCTGGAAGATCGCTTCGCGCAGCAGCGCCAGGACACCCTTGCGCTTGGCAAACCACTGCCGGCGTAGGCGCACCAGTTCCTTCTCGGCCTCGTCCTTGTCCAGGCAGATAAAACGGGTCGACCAGCGATAGGCGAAGCCCAGACGGTTGAGGTCATCCAGCACGCCTGGCCAGGTCGAGGTGGGGAAGCCACGTACCGACAGCACGCGCAGATGCTGCTCGCCGAGGCGCGGCGCCAGGCCGGTGGTCAGCGGACTGTCGGCCAGCAAGGTATCGAGGTGGAAGGGCATCTCGGGCACAGCCAGCCGCTGGCGGTGGCTCGAAACAGTGGCATGCAGGTAGGTCAGCGTCTGGCTGTCGTCGAGCCAGGCGAGCTCCGGCATCACCCCGTCCAGCAAGTCGAAGAAACGATCCGTCTCGGCGACGAAGGCGGCCAGCCGTTCGCGCCAGTCGACACCACGTTGCGGCCGATGCTCATAGAGCAGGCTGGCGGCGCGCGAGCGCGACTCCTCCGGCGGCAGGTAGAGCAGTGTCAGGTGATAGCTACTCTCGAAGTGGCTTCCGTGCGCCTCGAAGGCGGCGCGACGCTCCTCGTCCACCAGCCAGGACAGCGGCTCGGGAAAGTTGCTGTCAGGGTAGTCCGCCGCCGCCAGACGCTCCGCTTCAACAAACAGCGCCCAGCCCGAGCCAAGGCGACGCAGGGCATTGTTCAGGCGCGCCGAGGTGGCCACCAGCTCGCCTTGGGTGGCGCTGTCCAGGTCCGGCCCGCGAAAGCGCAAGGTGCGCTGGAACGAACCGTCCTTGTTCAGCACCACGCCCGGGGCGACCAGGCCGGCCCAGGGCAGCCAGTCGGCGAGTTGGGCGGGGCGGCGCTGGTATTCGGTGAGGTTCAGCATGGCGGCCTCCTCACACATCCAGCAGCGACGGCTGCTTGATGTGCCGGGCAAACACCTGCAGGAACTGCGGGTCCAGCCGGGCGCCCCACACCGCCAGCGAGTGGCCGACCAACCAGAGCGCCAAGCCCGGCAGCCAGAGTTGCAAGCCCAGGCCGACCACGGCCGCCAGCGTGCCGTTGAGGATCGCCACGTTGCGCGGCGCGCCACCGAGCAGAATCGGCTCGGCCAGCGAGCGGTGCAGCGGCACCTCGAAGCCGGGGATGAGTTCGTGCTCGCCGTTCATGCGATCACCGCCCCGCCGGCGAAGTTGAAGAAGCTGAGGAAGAATGACGAAGCGGCGAAGGCAATCGACAGGCCAAAGACGATCTGGATCAGCTTACGAAAGCCGCCGCTGGTGTCGCCGAAAGCCAGCGTCAGGCCGGTGGAAATGATGATGATCACCGCGATGATGCGCGCCACCGGGCCCTGTACCGAGTCAAGGATCGATTGCAGCGGTCCCTCCCAGGGCATGCCGGAGCCAGCGGCGAGCACGGGCAGGGAAGCGCCCAAGCAGAGAGCGCCGAGCATCAAGGCGCCGACGACGAGACGACGATTAGCAACGCGGGGATGGCAGGCAGTCATGGCTGTTTTCCTGAGTCAGCGAAGGAATGAATGCGGGGGCGATGGAAGTGAGTTGATAGCCGCGCTCGTCATGGCCGATGACGCGGGCGATCTGCTGGACATAGCGCGTGCGGCCACGCCCGGCGAGGAACACCACCAGGTTGACCGCCTCGGTGATCAGCGCCCGCGGCGCGGTTAGGGCGATTTCCAGAATTAGTTGCTCCAGGCGCAGCAGTGCGCCCTGTGCGGAGCCGGCATGAATTGTGGCGATACCGCCGGGATGGCCGGTGCCCCAGGCCTTGACCAGGTCCAGCGCCTCGCCGCCGCGCACCTCGCCGACCACCACGCGATCGGGGCGCAGGCGCAGCGTGCTGCGCACCAGATCAGCCATACAGACCACGCCGGGCTTGGTGCGCAGGGCGACGTGGTCGAGGGCCGGGCACTGCAGTTCGACCGTGTCCTCCAGCACCAGCACGCGGTCGCCGCTGCCGGCCACCTCGGCCAGCAGCGATGTGTTTCGAGTCAAATAAATTTATATTTTATTATTTAAATTGCTTTGAGAATTTATTCAATATTAGTATAAATTTTTCTAATATCGTTTTGTCGTTTTAGAGTTTAATACTTGTTTGATACTTCTAGTTGTAAGTTTCCGGTTGTCTTGTTTTCGTCGGTTAGCTGTTAATCATTGATAACTTGTTTTTGACTTGATTATACTGTATTTATTTAAGGAAATAGTAAAAAGACCTGAACTCAGGCCGGACTCTGGATTTGCAGAGTTGTTTAGATCATTCAGTGATATTTAGTTACTATTATTGGTATTGTTGAAGTTAATGACTTTGCAGATATATCATTGCCCTAATATTTCTTGCTCAAATGAAAGTGGCTGAATGGTTATGGAAATCTTTTGGGGAGATGATGCTTATTTTCATCTGAACAAAACTGTTAACATTCATAACTATCACATTTACACTGAGAAAAATCATATGGAGATTAAAAAATTCCTTTACATTCAGTGAAAGTCATCATTTAATGTGGCCAAGTTGATCTGCCATCTGCTGTTGTTGTTTAGAGGTATTGAGAAACACTAAACAGTTTTGCTGTACTGTAAGTGCAATAATGAGGATATCCTGATTTAATCATTTTCATGGAAGATAGTGTATCAGACAGACAGAAGAGCAGCTTCTATGACAGCATTTCATGAAGCAATAGTGATTAATCACTTACTTCCAACAGTTTGGCCATCTTATTCACTTATGTATCTTGTTCATTTAATATTAATCCCTAAGACTTTTGGTTGTGAGAAAATCTAAAAATTATGATTTTCAGGAGTATGTTTCTTATATTGCAAAATTTTTTACTGTAGACACTAAATAAAAGTAAACAACAAGCCAATTCAATAAAATATAAACTGTTTGATCAAAAACATTTTGGCTATCCATGTATTCTGCTTCAATTAAAATACAAACCAAAAATAGTTTCTTCAACCCTCCTCCTCTAACCAAATCAGAGGTACAATCAGAATAATTAGCTTCTTAAAACAACAATACTGCAAGTGGAAAAATATTACCCTTCCACAAACATTTTTGAGAAATTATCGAAAACAACTCTTATAAAATATAACACTATTAACACTAAACTGCCACAATTAATAATATAAATCATAACTATAATTATAAATATCAATATTATACAGAATATTGAATTTAGAAAACATAAATGGCAAAAAAAGACATATGGTTTATACTGCTCTTCCTTCTTTTGCCATTTATGTTTTTCACATAGTTCAATGTTCTATATAATAATAATATTTAAAATTATGGTTATGTTTATATTATTAATTGTGCCTAAAATATGGTAGTTTAGTGTTAATAGTGTTGTATTTTATAAGAATTGTTTTACATGATTTCTCAAAAATTTAAGCAGAAAGATAGTATTCTTCCATCTACAGTATTGTTGTTCTAAGAAGCTGGTCATTCTGATTAGTCCTCTGATTTGGTTAGAGGCAGAGGGCTGAAGGGTAACCATTTTTGTTCTTTATTTTAACTGAGAAAAGTTATATGGATAGCCAAAAATGTGTTTTATTAATAGTTTATCTTACTGAATTGGCTTATTGTTTACTTTTATTTAGTAAGTTTCTTACTTGGCAGTCTTGAAACAGAAGAGCATGGTATGTGAAAACATCATTACAGACCTGGAGGTCTATGCTGCTCTTCACAAAAATCGTCTCTCTAGACCAGGTGTTCCCAACGGGATCGGTATCAACCCCCCGGGGGTCGATGAAATTTTAAAGGGGGTCAATGATGATCAAGGGGTCTATTGGGGGTCGATAGCCGAATATGCACCAGCGATTGGTCAGCATAATCAAGATCAAGATTCCATTGATTACAAAAAAATTTATTAATAAAATCGATAATTAATTGTTTATTGATATAAAGCTATATCATGTAGTAAGGAAGAAATCATATGAAATAAATATGAGGGGAAAATACACTAAAATTATTTAATATATTTTAAAAACCAATAATATTTTTTTAAAA